>JAJLXT010000011.1:0-174473 GCA_030571395.1 Nakaseomyces sp. UFMG-CM-Y6046 | reverse complement strand
GGGGGGGGGGGTGGGGGATACAGAAACTCCCACAGAACCCGTCGCAGGGACCACCACCTTCAGCACGGAAAATCAAAAAAAAAATTTTTTTTCTTTCTTTGCGACGTGTATCTCTTCTCTCTACTCGCTTCGTTGGTGTTATGGTGGCATTTTCGCGTTGGTTGTAGGGGGGTTTCTAAGCAAGGATCGTGGGTGGGAAGTGTATGTGTGTGTGTGTGTGTGTGTGTGTGTGGAAGGATTGTCCTTGCTAGTACGTGTGGGGGATGTCTTATTATATTTGATATTATATTACATTGAATTTTGACATATATATTCATGATATATATCTATAGATATATCTATATCTATATCTATATCTATACGGAAGTCTCGTCTCTCTCGTCTCTCTATCTCTGTAAGAAAAGAAAGTGCAAAAGGATTAAAAGAATGAAGGATCGTGGTAATGTGGTTATGGCGGGGCTGATATGTGGGTTGTTCCTGATATTTCAAGTGTTGACTAGGCAGTTTTCACACGAGACGCTGGCCGGTTATAGTAACACCCACATTCACAATCAGTACAAGTTTGGTCACGGCCAGGTGATATCTGAGGACATAGTCTCTGCTAGAGAACAAGGTGGGCATGGTGGCTACACTCGGGGAGAACAGACGAGCAAAGTGAGGCGTGTGTTCAACCCGGACAGCAGTCTCTCGGCGCCGTTTTTGGACAAGATCAACCAGTTCTGGCACATTGGCGGCACGGCAGAGGTACGGAACATGAAGTCTATCACACTCACCACTGCGGGTCAGTCGGGCAAACACGGCATCGTGCTCTCGAACGGGATCGGTGACAACACCATCACGGATTTCGAGGTCATCGTCGACTTCAGGATATTCGGGCGTGGCAGCGGCGCGTATGCCGGTAGAGACCCCAAATCGGTGGTCGGTGACGGTATGGCCGTGGTTATCACCCCAGAGAACGGGTTCCTGATGCAAGACCTGGTATCTTCGTTCTCGCAAAAACAGTACGAGATTAACTCAGGCGGTGTCAACGCCAAAAACACGGAGATGATGGGGCTGCCGAACAACTTGCCGGGTCTCGCGGTGATACTGGACACATACATCAACGATTACCAGACAGATGTTGAGACACCTTATGTGGATGTTCTTGTAAACAGGGACCCGGCAAAGAATTTCTACTCGGGTTCTACCGATAACCACGATAGTACCTCTGAGAAACTCAGCAGAGATCATATCAAACTAAGGAAGTCCACTGTCAATGGGGACAGAACTAAGCTGCGTATCCTGTACTCTGAGACTATTGGGTTCTTGAAAGTCGACATCCAATACGAACAAGAGGGTTCATACTGGATCGAGCTCTTCCAGAAGGACGGAGTCGTGTTGCCAAAGAACCCTGAGAACGGCCAACGTTACGTCGGTATTGCAGCCTTAACTGGGCAAGCTTCCGAAACTGTAGAGATCTTTAAAGTTGAAACGAACGAATTCCATTGGGATAAGCAACCAGAGAACCAAGAGAGTACGTCTATAGATGATAACCCAACCGAAAATACTTATGACTACGCCATCGAATTGCAGAAATTTCTATCACAAGAATTAGGTCAGAGGATATCAATGGAAAAGGATGATTTTACAAGATGGAAAATGAAACTCTCACAACCAAATCTAAAAATGGACTTACCTGATCACGACATTAGAGGCAACCATTTCAAAAAGCACGAGGGTAGCGGAGTTGTGAAATATATCGTCATTGTACTACTCTGCATTTTATTTTATTTCTGCTCTGTATATATCAGAGTAACTACAAAGCATCTAAGAAGACGTAGAAGGAAGTCTAGATCTCTAGACTTGTTGCCAACCTAATCAAAAAAGGCACAAAAGTTTGATTTAAAAAAAACTATGCACGATTTAATGAAATTTATAGATTGTTTCAAACATTTTTTTTTTTTTTAGTTTCTTTTTGTTAAAAACTAACCATTTGAGATAAAAAGTTATGAATATTTTCTAATGTTGTCATTTTATTTAATATTATAGAGACTGTAAATATAATACTAACTTAACAATGTTTATCATTTGAACCATTTTTGCAAAGATTTATTCTTCTTTATTTTTATAGTTGAGGGCACCTAATATCATGTAGATTTGATTGTCACAGCAGAGTTTAACGTGTGATTACTGCCCCTTCTTGGAACTGATCTCTGAGTAGCACGTGAGCTGAGAGGAGGTTGTGGTGGTATTGTATTATTGTAGAATGCGTTCTGTTGTGGAACATGGCTACTCAAATAATTATTGCTGCTTGCTATAGAACTAACAGTAGTTACGCCCGAGGGTTGCTGTGTAGTCATAGTCAAAGCAGATTGCCTACCTCGATCCAAAATACTTGCCGGTGGTATAGCCATTGTACTCGAATTCGTTTCTTGAGTTCTAGAAGACACAACTGTTGGTCTTGTAGATTGAACTGAATGTATATCAGAGAAGGTTGAAGATTTCGCCGAAGATGAGCAAACAGAAACTAAAGGTGCCATACTAGACAAATCCAATTCTTGATCTGAGTGTACATTTTCCAAATGAGTCTCCGGTGACATAGCTCCATATTTGCTTCTTGGTCTAGTATGAGTAGACATAGTGATACTGTCATTATCAGAGTCAGATTCATTACCAAATAAAGGTCTTAAAGAGGAACTCAGGGTTATTCTATCAGAGTCACAAGACATCGACGGTGATAGCGGCACTAGATAATTAGATATAGAACGGGTGGCTGGTAAACTCTCTGGTGCAGAATCTGATCTTAATCTTACTGATCTGTTTTTGGAAGGAGACTTCTTCACAGTTCTATGCACAGCATTATCAGTGTTAATAATAATGGACTTCTGTTCTGGTTTTCTTTGTTCTAATTTCTTCTGTTCTGGTCTTCCTTGGTCAGGCTTCCTCTGTTTCAATGACAACTCTTTTTTAGTATTATCAGTTCTTTTCACAGACCTGTTCACATGTGTTGTACTACTTCCTCGATTAATGGTTTTGGAATTGTCTCTTTCTGGTTGCATCTCATATCTCTGGTTATGGTTATCAGAGTTTGAGTTATTGCTTATAGTCCGGCTATTCGCATTCGAGGTCTCGTTACTAAGAGGAGCAACACCAGTGACCTCCCTCCCAGGCTGTATTATACGTTTCACCCATCCTGATATCTTCTTAGTTCTTCCTTGAAACGAATGGTCGTTATTACCTGGATGACTATGTTCTTGAATATTTCTATTTGACATTCAAAGTTCCAGTTCTGATATCACCTAGATGAAATATAAAAAAATAACAGTATGCGAGAAAGACAAATTGTAGGAAATCAATAAAACCCTATAGCTTTCTTAGATATTCAGCTAGCAGTAAAAACCCTTATACTCCAAAGAGATATACCTAATGCAGAAACCAATGGTACCTGCTAAGTGAGAATAAATAAAAATATATATCAGTAATAATCTCAATCACAAAAGTTTGCAAAAAAAAAAAATAAAATAAAGGTTAGATCAAAAATGCTGTCAAGGCTGATTCAATCATTTCCTTTTCCATCTATCCCCCCCCCACTATGTTGGCAGTTAGGCCGTGTCTCCTTTGTGTGGGTGAGAAAAAGTTGACAGCCCGTTCGATAGTAACAGTTCACTAAATCACATGATTCCCATATGTATCCCAGAATATATGTAACAACATATTATGCATACTTGAATATATCTATGACTATTTATTTTGATTGTTTATGATGGCCTTTACTAGATTATCCATTCTTTGAGTCACTGTATTCGACTCTTCAACAAATCAGAAACCAGTATTGAAAACAATACCAAAAACAATGATATATTATAAGGGAAATCTCAGCCGTTTCCTTAAATAGGAATAATAAAACTTTACAGATATAACATAGACGAGAATTTATAGATTGATAATTTATTTTTATTTTTTATTTTTTATTATTATGAATTTTTATTTATTGGATACTCTTTTTTTTTTACTCAACTTCATTCCAGACAGTATCAAGGATATGGGTTTCTGGAAATTTAACTGACTTCAGTGCTTTTGGGAGCAGTACCTTCCTTTTGGTTAGCGACTCTCAATCTCCCTAGAGTGATAGAGCCTACTTCGTAACCAGTATCGACGATGGCACGAGGGATACTTTCAGTCTTGTTTAGCTTCTTTTCGTAGGTGTCACTTATGGTCTTGTAAGTTTCCTTGGCAGTGTCGTACTTTGGCTTCACGTAAGTGTCGTAAGATGGCTTGACATAAGAGTCAATTTTCTCTTTGGCGTTGTCGACGTAGACACTTTGCAACTTCTCGGCAGTAGGTTTGATGTAGGCATCGTATTTCTGCTTCGCGCTGTCCTTTGTAGGTTTTATGTAAGTTTCAGAGACCTTGGACTGGATGTCTTGTGTGAGTCTCGTAGTAGTGGTAGACAGTGCAGCAACATGAGGCAACTCCTTGAAGCTCTTCTTACCACCGTCGTTCTTTTTGTCGTGCAACACAACGTTGCCCAACTTGAATGGCTTTAGCACAAACTCGTTTAGTACAATGTTGAAGATGTTGGCAGTGTAGTCAATGAGGAACCACAACACCCAAAAGCCAGGTCTGTTACCGTGGTCCTTGAAAGCCGCTAGGAAGGCGTCAACACCCTCGGTAAACACAACTAGGTTCACAAACTCATCGAATTTATGCAACACACCGAATGCCCTTTCAAACAGTCTAGTCACAACACCGGGGCATTTGCCAGAGTTCACAATCCTATGATGCAGACTGTTGGAACCGATCCAGACAGCAGCAATGAATTTGGCTACCACGGGGTATGTGGTAACCAGATCAATAGCCTTGTTCACCAAAGTGTATTGGTGCAAGTGCTGGTAACTTGGAGAGACATACTCCAAAACAGCTCTAACTCCGTCTTGAGCCTCCTTCTTCTCGTGGCCCTCGTCAGCAGCCTCAGCATAGTTCTTCGTCATATTGAAAGTGTTTTGTATCTGAATATTATTGCTTATCGTAGTGTATTTACGTATAAAGAGAAATCTACTTTATTTTTTTTATTTGTTTGTTTGTTCTTCTTCTTATTTTATTCCTTTCAATATATATAGAAACTTCTGAATAAGATGAGTTGTTATTACAGTATTGTGGGCTGTCTGAATTCACCGTAGTGATGCCCATCACATAGCAAAGATAATAAATAAATAAATAATATTTAACAATAAGAACAAAAAAAGAAACGTGAAAAGAGTCTCTCGGAAGAAAAAAAATTATTTCCAGTACGGGCAATACAGGGACAATATACACAGACACACACGATTTTATTATCCACTCCTTTTTTATTTTTATTTTTATTTTTAAATATTTCCCTCTTAACGGTACACAGCACTGTAATGGTTGTGTTTATTAGTATTGTCTCTTCTATATTGTTACTGCAGAGAGAGAGAGAGAGAAGGGGGGACCCTTTATTTCTTATTTTGTTTGCTTTTACGCAAATGCAACCAAATTTTCTTTTTTTTTTTTGTGAAAGGAGGTCAAATAACTGCCCTCTTCTACGTAGACGTGTGCTGTTAAGCCCTTGCACTTGCACTTGAAAAATCAGGGAGTGAAGTGCCACAACTATTGCAGGTTGTAGGGGATGATGGCATTTCAATAAGATATCTCTTCTCTTCTTGCTTATTCCTACGGGTTATAACGGCGAGAAAACGGTTTTTAGACGTTTTTTTTAAAAGATAAGAGAGGTTTCTTTTGATGGGGGGTGGGACAAGGAATGTTTATAAAAAAATAAAATAAAAAGTAGTTTGTTCAGCATTATCTTCACGGAGAAAGAGATAAGGCTTAGTGCGTGATATTCTCGAAATATGTCTAAAATGTTTTTGCAAAGGAAAAAAAAAATTTAGCAACCACATTAACACATACACAGAGAATAAAAAAGCAATATGTTAATTCTTTGAATACAATCAATTGAGAACACATTGTTATGAGGTTAAGAGAAGAGAAGAAAAAAAAAAAAAAAAAAAAAAAAAAAAAAAAAAAAAAAAAAAAAAAAAAAAAAAACTACAAAACAATTTGAACACACATGTTTAAACATGGGAGTGGGATAAAAATAATATTAGAATAGGAAATAGCTGTTGTACATTTAAAATAAAAAAAAAAAGCAATTTATTGAAATGTTCACAAAAATAACATCACCAAAGAAAAAAAAAAAAAAAAGAAATTTTAAAAAAAAAAAATACAACATTATATATGATTAACTTTATAAAAATTTATGATTGTTTACACTCCGGAGGTTCTTCCTTCTTACCTGCGAAGTCATCTACATCCTCGTCTTCCTCGTCCTCTTCATCTTCTTCATCGTCTTCCTCGAATTCACCGAACTCTTCCTCGCCTTCAGCTTCGTTGAATTCGAATTCTAGTGCGGCACCAGTAAACCAGTCGACGGCACGAGGTATCAACTTGTCCTTGATTTGTTCACCAATAGAGTAATCTAGGGCGAGTCTCTCCTCTAGATCTTCGAATTCTTCCTCATCTTCTTCGGCACCTTCGTTTGGTGTCATCTTTGGAGGATCAAAGAAGTTGAAGAAGGACTCGATTGGGGTGATCTTCTCGATCGTACGGACCTGCTTAGTGTTCTTGTTTCTTTGTTTTCTCATCTCCACGGCGATCGTAGCATTGGATTCGTTGTCTGCCCATTCAATCTCACAACCTTCAGCGTGGTCGTAGATGAAATCACCGGAATAACCTAGCTCGCTTTGGTAGTAGTACGTCTTGGTTAACACCTTGTTCTTGAAGTATGGGTTCTCCTCATCGAACTTGAAATGCAGCAAGAAACCTGGTTTGCCCTCGGTTAGGTACTCCAGTTTGACGTCTGTCAAGAACTCCAACACTTCGGCATCGCGGTCCGTGATGGTATCAGACACGATTGGCAGGTTCTCCAAGGAGGTCAACCAGAAAGATGGAATACCCTTGATGTCGTCTGCAGTTAGTTTGATCTCGCTAGGCTTCTCACCTTGCTCCTCGGCGAAATCCTCGCCTTCTTCCTTCTCCTGTATCTCTTTACCCTTGGCCACCTCTTCAGCTGTTGGCTCCTGGCTGCCGTTGATGATGTCCGAACGACGGCTGTGCAATGGCGCATACTTCTGCAGGTACTTGTGCTCCAACTCAAACATCTCAACCTGGAAGTCCTTCTCCAAGGTGAACAGATCAGACTGCAACTTCTTCAACGCGAATATACGGTTCTTCACCACCTGAGGCAAGGACTCGATGTACCCGCTGTCCTGGCCCACCAGACTCCCCAACTTCTCTTGTATAGACTCCAGCAACAGAGGCTGAGACCCCGTCAAGGCACTCTGGATGTCCTCTTCGGAGATGGTAGGTGGCAGCTTGCTCTTCGTGACAGGGTTGCCATTCTTCAAATAGCTACCACTGAGAACACTGGCTGGTGTGTTATGAGGAGTAGGAGCGTTATCAATCTTCATAGAGGACTTGGGCTTATTAGTTTTAATAGGAGCTGACATTTTTATTTTTTATTTTTATTTTTTTTTCAATGATACGTTGTTTTTTAAACTTCTTTTCTTGGCTGCTCTGTTTTCGTTATCCCGATCAGTTCTCTTCTTCTATCCTTCTCACCTGACGGTACTATATATTATACCTTTGCCTTTACTAGTCTCTTTGTTTCTTCTTAATTCAAGAAGAGTATAGAATAAAAAGAACAGTAATAACTAACTTAACGAACCAAAATCAAAAGGAAACCTTGTTCACTCTGTGTGTAAAGTTGAAAAATTTCCAAAAAAAAAAAAAAAAAATTTCCACCAAAGACGTTCTTTCTTTTTTATTTCCTTGCATTTTTCGTCTTTTGGACAGTTTGGGTAACCCGGGTAATGTTTAGCGAGTGCTTTACCCGGCTTCACTGTGTTTTTCTTTCAATGGGTTTTCGTTTGGAGGGATATTTTGTTGGTTTTTTTTGTTCTCCCGCGGGATTTTTTTGGATTTTGGGTTTCGGTGCTTTCAGTTTTTTTCTTCCGTGGAACTGTGATATCTCTATACGTGTTGCACGTGTATTTAAATTCACATATAATATGTATGTATGTATGTATTTATATTATGTTTGTAGTTGTTGTTGTTGGATATTGTATTAGATTGAATATATAATTAGTAGATATTAAAGTATTGTTTCTTTTTGTTTGATTGTTTGTGTTTTTGACTCTCTCTTTTTATGTGTCTTTCTCGAGGTGTTCTTGTATGCTCTCGACGTTGTTGCCCATGGAGTTCTTCTCCCAGTCTACCCACAGAGGGTTCTCTTTGTTCCAGTTACCCTTGGCCACCGCATCCAGCAGCTTTGAGCCGAATATGGGGTCGTAGGACTTCAGTTTCATGATTTTGCTCAGGTGTGGGATCTGTGCACGCAACAACACGGGGTTGATAGCGTTCATGTAGTGCACTTGGTCCAGCGTCGGAAACTGGCCGCTCAGCTCAAGGTCGTACTTGTTCGAGGTGTTGCTCTTCAGGTAGTCCAGGATCCTCAGACATGGCCGGTTGTTCTCCAAGTCATGGGTGAACACGGATATGGTTCTAGGCTGCCTTTGCAGCGTTCTAAACATAGACATTTGCTCGGCTCTATCTTTTTATGTCTTCTATTTTTATTTTGCAGTTACCTATTCTTCTAGTGAACCCTCCCTTCTCCCTTTGTTCGGCGTTCCCTTATTTTCTTCGATGCAGAGTCACCTCATCGGGGGACACCGCAGATTTATTGGACTCCAATGGAACGTCGAAGGTGACCTTGATACATAGTACTTGTATATTGTATTTTTTTTCATTTAGTTATTGGTGTGTTGGTAGATAGCAACATTTCTACTCTCAGCTTATGTTTGTCTTGGGTCTCCCACTAACTCTTATCCAATTATTTGTCCCTTAGCCCGAACCACTGGCAATGATTGGAAAAGATTAGGGCAACCAAACGTCCTTCAAACCGATTACCTTTTCTCAAATTCGTACTTTACTGTTACATTTTAGGCTTCTGTATGGTAATATAGATTTATTTAAGTAGGAAGGTAACTTATTTCCACGACACTAAAACCAATTCTGCCATTTTGATGCACTCCCGGTATAACATAAAATACCTGTACAAAATTTATACCTGGTTTGTTCTAAACTATTAATTGAATGACTTTCCAAGCACTGTATAGGAATAGCAAAAGACAACAGATTACTCTTCAAAGTAATTGTCATTTTAACCTTTACATGCTAGATTATTATATACTAAACTCAATTGACGAAGAAAAAAAAAAACATATCATCAAAAAATCAGTGTATATTAACGTGCCCCCCCACAATGAAATAAAATTTATAGTAATGCTGTTACTCTTAATTCCACAAATACACACAGCCCATACAAGCGGTATAGATACGAACAGCCCACAAACAGCATGTTTGAATACCTCCAAGGTTCAGAGACACACACTGTCGGTCATTCATTCTTTGATGACATTTCCACATTGGTATGAGATAAACCACCACTTGTAAAATCCTGTTCAATACTTTATATGCTTCAAAAATTTTGCTTTCAGGAACGGAGGTAGTTGTGCGGTAGTTTCTCTGTCGGTGTTAAAATTTTAAGTTTTTTTCCCTTTTCTTTTTTCTAAAGTTGTTCCCTTACAAAAATGCATAATGTATTCTCCAAAGCACAGTATGCATACAATGGACTTCATAATTAAGGATGCTATCTTCAGTACCTATAGTGGATATGTAGGTAATTGTTGCTTTTGTACTTCCGTTGTCTATTATAAGCTCCTAAAAACATGGCCGTCAGATTATGAAAATCCTATTACTATAGTGGTGAAACAAGTTCTACATATTACATACCAAATGGTATGACTCTGTGTTTCCTTCAGAATATCAAAGAGAGATATGTGTTACATACTTTTCTATTTTTCTATTGTACACTTATCGATTATTGGGCCAGTGGAAAAAATGAAGTTTAAATGAACTAGAATAGAGAATGAACTGTATACAGCCTCACATCCAGCTGATAATCACATCCTGTTATCAACAATTAAATACACTAAAAAATAAATAAGCTGACATAGCATGCAGTGGTACTGGAAAGCTATAGATAATATACACACACGTGATGGATGTAATCACTATTAACAAAGCAAGAGAAAAGTCCACACGAAATTTTATCATCGCAATTGAATGAAACAGAGTGGAAAGAAGGGAAAAACAAGGGCTAAGGAGGATGGAGAGGATGGGATGGGCGATGGCAGTTAGGATTTGAAAAAAAAAAAAAAAAAAAAAGTGACTCTTGTTTCTACGACAATAAGTATCGATTTTGATTTATTGCTTTAATCCATTTGATAAGACATTGATAGAATTCAACGGTTTTAATAAGAAATATTCTCCCGTCAAGAAAAAAAATATACTAATGCTTGCTAACGTTGTTCAATCGGTGAGAGTTGCTAGAAGTTCTGTGGTAGGACCTGCTTTATTGAGACCTATCTGCACCCTAAATGGTCAAACTAGGATGTATTCTAGTGAAAGTGTGCCAGAAAAGTCCTTAAATTGGACTGATTTCTTCAAATTGAGAAAGCAACAACGTAGAATCAATGTTGGTTCTTCCATATTCACCGCATTGTTAGGTGCAAACATATCCTGGGCATATTTGTCTACTATGGAGATTGATCCTACACAGATGATTTTTGGTTTTGATCCTTTGGTTGTGGTGACCGCTGGTTTGATGGCCTCGGGTGCATTGGGTTATCTGATGGGTCCAGCTGTCGGTTCTCAGGTCTTTAGATTGAGTAAAGGTAAAGTACTACCTGAATTCAATGATAAAAATAAAGATTTCTTAAAGCACGTCATCGAAAACAGAGTTGATGCCTCCTCTCAAAGTTTTAGTAACCCAGTTCCAGATTACTATGGTGAAAAGATCGGCTCCGTTAAGGAGTATAGACAATGGCTGCGGGATTGTCATGCTTACGCAAAGAAGGCCAAGGAGTTCTTATAAATAATATAATCATCTACCCCTCTGTTTGTTTTTATCTCCTGTAAAAAGAAATGAAAAGAAATAACAGCAATAATAACAAATAATGAGTACAAGAAATATAAATACTTTAATTATTCGACAATGGTATTTTTGTTCTATTTCCCTTCAACAGAAAAATATTGGAAAGTGTTCGTTTTGTTATTGAAAAACTAGGTTTGACAGATATCTTAGCAAATTTATCTGGATAATCTAAAGTCATTTTGTATGTAATGTAAATAAAAATCTAATTAAGCAAACCTTTTTTTTTTTTTCATTTCTCCATGCAAAAACCTATGGCTTATAATTATTCTTATTATAAGAGCAGGAAAAAGTAATATTAAGGACTTTTGAGCCCCCAGAACTTGTAAATCAGGTTCTTCAAAATTTTAAGGCATTTTCGAAGTCGGAGAAAGTGAAAACGATATAGAAAAAATGTTAGAGACTAGTGATGATAGCAAAAAATATTATAGAATATTACTAGAGCAGTTAAATTAAAAATTAAAATAATATATGAGAAGTGAAAAAAGAAAATTAAGGAATGGGAATAAAAAATCAAAAAAAAAAGGGGAAAAAAAAGATCATAGGAAAGGAATAAAGTCTTTTGGATCAAATATGTCCTGAATCAATTCATAGTTGTATCTTAGTTCATTCGATGGAAGTGTGTTATCAGCATTTTGACTGGCTTGGTCATTTCCCCAATTTTCAGCATCCAGTTTCTCCCAATCTTGTATTATGTCTTCTGTAGTTAACCCTGGATCTAAAACATTATCCGATACAGGTGACCCATTTACCTCATTCACTAAATACTTAAGTGAATCTTTATAAAATGATTCAAACAGATTACTCTTAAGTTGATTGCTATACTTGTTATTGATTTCCTCCAATTCTCTCAGATTTAAATCCAAATTGTAGTGTTCATCATATCTGCATATGGGAAATATATTTCTCCTCCATACATCTAAAACAACTTCGTCGTTTCTGAATGTTAGAGGGACAGAGCTCAGTTGGTCATATAATTTTGAAACCAGTGGTAACCGTTCCTTTACTTTTTCTAGGAAATTATCTGTACTGTTATACATCATCTCATGTAGCAAAAAGGTTAGGATAGTTCCCCATGGATCCTTTTTTCCAAATGATGATAAAATTCTGAAATCAACCTTCATATCAAAAAGATTTTTGAAACACCTATAATATTCTTTACCAAAATTTGAAACGTAGAAAGATGAAAACACATATAAAAAATTCACAAAATGCTGTCTGGATTCTGTAGTTATGTTAGGGAAACGATGTAAACGCAATAGTATCGACTTTATGAAATGTCCAATTTTGTCCGCAGCTAATTCAACTATGCGGTTAGTGTAAAACCCAGATAAACTTCCTAGATACACTTCACCTCTTTGGTTCCAGTATTCAAGACATTTAACACATAGTTTTAGTAAATAGTCCCAAAATTTATGAAAAGTATTATGAAACCGAACAAAATCACAATCACACTCGTAGGATATTAATTCTGCATGAATTATTGACAATTTTGCTATCGCTATCATCCAATCGTATTCAAACACTCTAGGATCGTCATTTTTTTCCATAATATCACTGGCAGTAAATATCTTTTTAATGTTGTTATATTCATTTTCTAAAGTATCGATGTGTTTTACCAAACTAATAATGTCAACTTTATTTGGAAATGTTGATACCTCCTCGTAAATACGTCTTAGAATTGGATCAAGATGTAGTAGATAAAAGTAAAAATCGCTTCCATCGCTACTGTCAAATTTTTGATTGACGTGTATATAGTTCATTTCTAGTGCTTTCTCAATTTGGCAATCTTGGCCGTTTATTAACAACATTTTTCTGTCCCAATATACAATATAACTCCATATTTTCTGGTACAAATTTTGATAGTCTTCAGGTTTCATGATATCCTTATACGGTCTTGCACCTTCACTGATTTTGTAAAAGTGCGACACGTCACTTGAAAAGACACTCCAATCAATACCCATTTCTTTAGCACTTGCAATTATCATACCCATCAATATAGTATTTTGTTGAGCTTGTTGACCATCCCCATTATCAGGAGCAATCCAATTGTAGAACCGGTACAACAGAAGACATTGGAGTTTCAGGAGAGTGCATTTTTTTGTTGTTGTTGCATCGAATAGATAATATGATATAATTGCCATATATTTTGTTGTGTCAATTTCAACTATAGGACTTACATTATCATTTGGGATGTTTGAGAACGTTATTGAAATTTTTTCTATTTTTGCCAAAAGTAAGATTATACAATAAACAAGATGATCGTTGTTTTTTGTCGAAATTTGACCTGTTTTTTCTATGGATTCGTACAATCTTTGTACTTCAGCTTTTAATGTATCAAAATTTATAACTGGAATAATGCTTTTCAAATGAACTCTGTAAAAATTAATAACATATCTTAGTGCAACGTACTTGCTTGGTATATGAGTTTCATCTAAAATATGATCTTTTGGTAAGTGTTTGAGATTTATCTTTTCTCGATATTGTGCAAATTTTCTAAATATTTCACTGTGGTCAAATTCATTAGGATCGTCTGATGGTCTGTCGACGTTATCAAATGTAGTAAATAATGAAAAAGAGTTCGGTAGATTTTTCATGTTCATTACCTTTTTCATATGATCTACTGTTCCGTTAACAGCACGTTTGCGAAAAGTAGCCAAAACTGTCAAATAAGGGTCTCTGTATTCTATAGATGCACAAGTCCATAGTGCAAATTTAGTGATAGATGATCTTTTGATTTCTACTAAATGGCCGTTCGGGATCATATTAATGAAATGTTTTGACCTGATTTCAGGCGGTACATGACCATATATTTGTCTTGCATCACATAAAAGCTTAGAATCCGAACCTGCACGCTTAGGAACTCCACTGTCGATTTCTTCCGGCGAAACGAGACTAGAAGGAGTCCAACCCGTATCTCCAGGGGAATATACCCTTCCGTTTATCACTGTAGCTAGTGTGTTACCATGTACATCCAGTATGGGTGAAGACACAATATTTCTTTGGGTTGGTATAGAATAAGTAGGTGCATTGATAATTGGTGGCGATACCATTGCGACACCGTTGTTATAATACGAGGCAGTGTTAACTCCGCCAACACCGCTGTTACTAACACTATTGTTGTTGTTATTGTTGACGACATTACTATTAGAAACAGATACCCTATTGATAATGTTATCATTACTATTTTCAATATGTTTTATTTGAACTGCATCATTGTTAAGAACATCGGCAACATAAACACAAGTGGCGGCATCGCCAAGACTGCGACACCTTCCACAAGGTTGTTGTCTATCACATTTCGTCTTCCTCTTCCGACAATTCGTGCAAACCACTGTAAGACGACGCCTACCCTTGGAGACCTTCTTGGCAGGTCCCGTACCATCTACTGGCGACATGGTAAACCAAATGTAATCACAGCCAAATGAAAAAGAAAAGAAAAGAAAAGAAAAACCTTGTCTTCAAAGTTGATAAGTCGATTGCCAGTCTAATGCTGAGTGTAACGTGTGGGATATTATGTCAACATGGAATTCAGAAGTCTCTTTCTGGCTCTGAAATCAATAAAAAGGGCTGTTTTGTTACTGTTGTTGCCCTTAGTGATCAATATCGAAGCTGAGATTTTCAGAATTTCAAAACTTGAAAAAATTTGCGATGAGCTCAAATTTAAGAAATAAAATACTGATGCGATGAGATACCATTTACTGTTTGCTTCTCATCTCATTGAAGAGCAGAGTTAAACCCCACGTACTTTGAAGTAATGTCGAATGGGAGAGTTGTTCCTTGGAGGAACAGGTCGGAATTGGAGGAGTTGAAGGCGTGGTTTTACCCCAGGGATTGTGACAAAGGTACTGATAATGATTTCAGAAGTAGAGCCATCCGGAAGGTCAAAAGCTATAAGATAAGGGGGTCTCAGTACCTGCCGCATGTAATTGACTCTACTGCGCAGCTGACGAGTGCGATACTTGCTGATGAGGATATTGGTGAGAACACTGAGGAGATACATAACCTGATTAATATGCGCATGACTTATACTATGATACTGATACGGTTTGTGAATGGTTTGTTGGATCCATCTCAGCAGACGCAATTCGCCATTCCATTGCATACCATTGCAAGGAGAGTTGGGTTACCTTCCTGGTTTGTAGACTTACGTCATTGGGGTACGCACGAGAGAGACCTGCCAAGTATTGATATGTTACGGATGGCTGCGAAGGAGGCTCTCGTGTGGTTATGGGACAATTATTGGAATAGTGATGAATTGGATGAAGATGACGCGGATGAAGACCCAGAAGGAGATGAAACTGAACAACGTGGTGTTGATTCGCAAAGAATTGAAGATCTCAAGAAGCTAATACGAAGTTGGAAATCCAGGGAAGAGGAGTTGGAAGAATTCAGCTATATTTGGATGCAAGAAGGAACTGGAGTTATCACAAGTAAAAATTTCATAGTTGGTGAAAAGACTAACAAGAATTTTTCTGAATCAATTTCAGTACCTGATCGAATTGAGAAATACAATACCCTATTTAAACAATTATGGAAAGGAATGAAGAAGCACTCTCTATTTATCAAGACCGTTGTATCGTCTTATGATAAGTTATTACTTGGATTTTTAATTAGAAGACTACCTAATTTTGATATTGAGATTATCTCTTGGATATTAAACACAACTGACCAAATTTACGGCGAGGGAAGTAAAGAACATCTTGATGATGTAGAATTATTAACTTCTAAATTTCCCAAGTGGAAAAAATTAGAAAATACACTACTTCAAAAAATAGTTGGTGGTATAAATATGAAACAGAGAATGGAAGAGATAAAAATATGCTTGGATAGAGAAGAAACCCTAACATACCCTAGGAGCCGTTTGTATTATTTATTATCACAAAATTTTGAATCAGAGCTGAATAATAACAACTGGAGAAAGAAAAAGAGGCGGAAAGACGGAGGAGATACAAATAAAGCTTTGGTTGATGTAACAAATTCATGGAAAAGACTAAACAAAGAATATATTCTAAGCCACGATATTTCACAAGAAGAAACGAAGTACAATACCTGGAAGAGGATTAAAAATGTTTCTTATAAGACCGATGAAGTTAAGAAAGGGCAAACAATGAGTGACGATACCATTAGTTCCGATTTGCAACTGTTGAAGGAACGACTTCAAAAACTCAAACAAAAAAAAAAGAACAGTGATGTCATGAAACTAAAGACGTATAATTGGGAACAGCATAGCGACTGGGAACCAAAACCAATAGGTATTTTATAGATTTTTAAAGTAAAATTTACAATTTTTTTTCTTATTTTTTTGACCTGGTATTTTATGTGCTAAAGAGAAGTTTGATTTTCTCCTAACTTCAAGATGATAGCAGTACTACTACAAGTGGGGTTTAAATACGGACTACAATATTATTACTTACAGTTGAATTTGAATCACTCAGACATCCTAGGAAGGTCTCAATAAATGAGCGGTCACCGATTAGCACTGAAGATGGGTTCTTATAGCGTACTCCTACCGTGGAAACTGCGAATGTAAGGAACCAGATTTTCATCACCGTGATTCAAAAACGAATAAATCATATATAAACGAACACAACATGGAAATGTCCTGAGTTCGGGGAAAACAAATGTAAATAATAATTGATTTTCATATTCTCTTTAATCGCTCAAGACAAGTTTCCTTTCTAACGGAACAATGAAACTTCATTGTTAGACAATAAAGAAAGCCTGTCTAAAACTAATTCAAAAAAAATTAAAAAGGCTCAGAGTCTTTGTTGTGTATTCATGATACACTGGCAAGAAAAGTCCTCACAAATCCAAGAAAAAGAAAAAGGTTGTAAAACAGATCGAAACCCATTAAACTCCCCAAGCTTTCGATTCCATAGGATAAGATGGACATGGTAGAAACCCTGTTCGTCATGGTCGAATCGGACTGGGAAAGAAGATTACCGTTATCATCAAAGCCAAGAGAAGAGAGGATAAATCCCCTCACTCTCCTCAATTATTATTCTTAACAAAAAGTTCCCTAAACCCTTTTCATCCTTGAAAAGTTAAAGAACAAAAAACATGTAATGTCACAATTAGAAAATAAATATTATTTCTAAGTTAGTATTCGAGAGTCAGAAGGAAGAAACGACGCATTATCAGTCTCATGACCTCTTTTGTAGAGATCACAAAACCAAAAACAAACTAAAACAGTGCTTAGTTAGCCTCCCCCCTTGCCCTGATCTGTCTTCTACTCTATAAATGTTAAAAATGAACAAAGGGACAAACAGACCTCATCGCAAACTGAAGAGAAATGCAGCTGCTATTTATACGTTTTTTTTTTCCACGCTCGCCGGGAAAAGAAAAAAAAAATTTTTTTCTGTCGGATTTGGTGATACGTTTGTAGTGATATTAGGGTTTTCGTCATAAAAGTTTTTATTAGATTTAGCAGTTAGGTCATTTATTTATTCCTGTCATACTATGTAAAAAAATATGGATGGTAAATGTATCATATATAACAGTTTTGAGTGGTATGTTATGCCTTGTGAGAATAGTCCTTTAGGATACCAGCCATATGTGTGTTTGTGATTTTCCCTCTTCTGTTTCTCTTCTTCTTGACTTCGACTCTCGTGGTTTGTCTCTTGATGGAGGCTGGATCCACACTGGCTGGTTTCAGACCTAGTTCTTGCAGTTTACGAGGTAGTTCAGCGAACTGTGGAAGCTGGACGTTCTCCCAGATTTTCACAAACTCCTCGTCGATGCAGTTCAGGTTACCACCTCGGTTGTACCAGACATACCTAGGTGTCTTGTCTTTCTTTGTTCGCAGAACCAGTATCTTGCTTTCTTCTTCTAGGTCGTTAATCGTCTCTTCACATTGCGGCCATCCGTCCTTCAAGTCCTTAAACGAGATACCCTTGAATGTGACCTGGGATTTTAGTAAGTTCAGCAGTTCCTGTGCGGAGTGCACGTCATAGGTCGACAGATACTTGAACGCACTTTTCTTGTCATCGTACTCAATCCTTTCCAGTTTCTTCAACAATTCAATAACTTTATCGTCTTTCTTCATGGATAGATAGTCCATAAGTTCCGTCAACGGTACAGGTTTACCCTTCTTTTGAATATACTCGGTGGCCCACAGCAGTTTCGAGGAGTCATGACTCTTAGATATATCAGATTGACTTGCCTGTAGTGCAGCAGCAGCAATAGAGCCTGGTTTCACTCGCTTAGAGGGAGAACTATCATAATCACTGTCGTCAGCGAGATCTACTTCTTCCTCTGTCCTATTCCTCTTCTTCTGGGGAGTGCTGTCTAAATCATTGTCATCCTCATCTTTGATTTCAATAGGCTTAACATCACTATTATTACTGTTCGCTCTGCTGTTACTTCCAGGTCTTGGAACACCTAAAACAGGAGCAGACTTCACTTTGCTCTTAAAAGCCTTCAAATTCGCCAACAACGGGTTGCTCTTACTCATTTCTTTTCTTGCACCTTCCTTCTAGTCTATATACCCGCTTAATAATGAGTATATTCTAGTAGCTTAACAGGCAGTTGATTTGAGTCCTACAAAACCAAAAAAAAAAAAACTTAAAACTTTCTTCTAAATATGCTAGCAATATGTTAAGAATTATAAGAAATTTTGGAAAATTTAGGAAACCCTGCTTCTCTGATCTTGTCATAATATACGAGTTAATAAAGTAAAGAAAAAAATAAAAAATTTTTTTTCCACCAATATTTAAACCATCATTGTTTATAAACGTACTTTTTATTTCTTTCGTTATGTGTTTACTCTTCCAATTGTAAGGCTCAGTGTGATTGAGATTGAGCTCTGTCTGGATATATAGTTGCTGTACTTCCTGTTCTGTTCATCTTCTTTATTGTTTTCACTTTTTGAGAGAGAGTGATATGTTTGATATGGATTCCGTTTTAGGTGCCATATGAATGAGTTTTTGAATATCAATTCTTTAGCTCTGGTTTTTTTGGATCTTTTCCCTTTTTTTTATATCAATTCCATTGTGTTCCTGCCTTTTTTTTTTCGAAAAGTGCCTTCCTTGGAAATGTTTTAGCATTTGAGATTATTCTTTCTATATTTCAAGTGTTAGTTTCCTATCAATCACCAGGGATATCATTGGATTTGATGTAATTTTATGAAAGGGAGAAGGTTTAGATCTGAGTTTTTAAGGGTTTTTTGTTCTCTTTTCTTTTCATTCTTTGGTGCTGTTGATGATGGTTTTTATCATTGAGTGTATTTTTTTTTTCTTTCTTTAAGTATTACTTTATTGAGTGGTAATTGAATTTGGAAGTATGTGTGATTTTTCAGGTATTCTTTTTCTCTTTTTTTAGTGAAGGGTGTTTTCGAAGATCGAACAGTCTGAAGTAGAAAGGCTGCTTTAAAAAGCTAGTTCTATTTTACTTCAGCTCCAACTTTAAAACCATTGCTATTTGAGGTCACTTCTAAGACTTGTCTTGGTTAAGAGATCCATGAAATGGTGATGACCTGAGGTTTGGTACATTTTATTTATATACTGCAGCATTGTACAAATTCTTATCTTGTTAATTGTAGGAGTAAAAAATGAAAAATTAAGAAAATTTGTATTAGTTTATTATGCTATTTGAATGTTATGAATAACAGGCTTTTTTTTTCTCTATCTAATAAGCCATTTATATATGCTCTCGTGGTTTTATAAAACGTTTTCCTGCACCGTGCTTCCACCATCTAGGTAAACAACTTAGAACAGATGGATCGATATTCCGTTTTGAATCAACGTCACATATACAACGTTGTTGTAATCTAATTCCAAATGATTTGGGACATGCAAAGTAGGGTTTGTGGTCGTAACCTATTTCGTCGAAGTGTATTATCTCGTCACTTCTCAATAACAAAGATGCAGCAATTGTGTGTACAGGAGCGTCACCCCACCGTTCATAGTAAAACCCACCTTTTGAATCCAAAAACTCGAAGTAGTCGTTGTATTCTTTACTTCTGAAAAAGTTAAGATCACCGACTTCGAAATTGGACCAAAAATGGCAAAGGTTATACTCACTTGTTGAATCGATGAGGCCAATTGTGTTGGGACTGAAATATTCCTGATCTGTCAGGAAGTTATATGAATTGGTTTCCATATCGATGATATCACTTCTTGTTTCAATATATTCTTCGATGTTCTCCCACAAAGTTGGAATGGTGTCTTCATACTCATACAGGGACAATATAAATCCGTATTTATATTGGTTTGCTCTCATGACTTTGAAAGGATCGAATGGAAAATCACAATAGTAATCAACATCTGGTTCTACTCTCATGTAGTAATCATATTTTTCCAAAAGCTTTTGTTTATAGAAAAATCCTGAATTGAATCTACACATATTACGGTATGAGCTGGATCCTCCATATACCACGCCAGCGTTCTGCATAAGCTCGAGCCTATGCTGGTATAAAGTCTGGTTGATCCAATCAGGGCAATTCCAGTCCTCGCCAGGTATTAAACCGTAATACGTCATTCCACTTGCCATTGCAGAGGTAGCAACTATGAATTCATCTGTGAATGGTACGTCGTTGAAGAACACCCAATCATAATTGTACTTGTTATTAAATCGATCTTCTAAAGCTCTCATCGACCGCAGCGCACCTTCTAATTCCCAATTCCGAACAAGCATCAACAACGTGGCATTCTCTTTGCCACTTGTATACTCTAACTTCTCAAAGAAGGCGTTATCATTATATGTGTTACTGGATAATTTCAAAGGTAGCAATGTCTCTCTTCTTCTGGTGACATCAAATTTCCGCCGTACCTCTATACTCCTCTGCTCATAAATTCCATTTAAATCAGCTAAAACTCCCAATTGGGCATATAACCACAAAAAAATCTGGATGCAACTCACCATATTTGTTAAATGTAAGTATAATAATAAAAAAGAACAACAATAAAATGCAAATTTGAAGTATAATACTAAAAAAAAAATGAATAAGATCTCCCTCCAACAAATCGACAACAGTAAAAAAAATGTATCTATAGTCTAACAAACATTATCAGAACCTGTCGTTATTGTTTGTTATTAAAATGAGAAGCACTGAAGTTGAATTCCTTATCGTCTTCTATTAAAATTGATGAAGTTGTATGCCTTTTTAAAAGTTCAACTTATCCTTTCTCCCTGCAACACCTAAAACTCAAACTTCAACTCCTATATCCAAGAGCCGTTTTCTTTCTTTTTATATAGTTTTCAATAGGAGAAAGAAATATAGGAGATGAGCACAATGGATAGGCAAGAAATTTTTTTTTTTTTTAGGTTTTTATTTTTTATTTAGATTTTTCGTTTTCCTAAAACTATGGTCTGATGCAAACGTTCACAATTTATAACATTCAGCTCCTGTCCAAGGGTAAAGCTCTAACAAAGATAAAGAGCAAAAATACAACAGAGACAAAATTGTAAAATATAATAAAAGAAGGAAACCTACCCCCCCCCCCCCTTTGAAAGAGTCGTAGTGGTATTATCCGCAGAAGGCCAAGAAGGCACAATCTTCTTCTTCTTCTTTTTTATTATGATATGCTTTCTTTGCATTCACTTTTTGTCGATATTCTCATTTTTGGGATGCAAACACACCCCCTCAATGCCACAGACTTCCCTGTACAAAGACTGTTGACCCTGCTTGATTTCACTGCAGAAGAAGAATAATAAAAAAATACAGTTATGTAAGCAGAGATCTAAGTTGAACAAGAACACACAGAGATCAACGTTGACCCTAACAGTAAAAAGATAAAGAAAAAGTAAAAAATAAAAAAAAAAAGAAATAATTTGTTTCCTCGAGAAAGGAAAAAGGGTCCTAAATGGAAAAAAAAACCTCCTGAAAGGGTTCCTCGAGAACGCGGGGAAAGGTAAAAAAAAAAAAAGAAGAGAAGGGAATACAGATATTTTATACGGGTCTTTCTGGGGATAGCTGCACAAGAAATCTCGAAGAACAGGAAAACAAGAACAATAACACGAAGACACGGCTGCAGAAAAGGGAGAGGTAGTATAAAATGAATAACAGAAAGCAACAAAAAAGAAGATAACAAGTTAATCGGGTTGGCGTTTTACTCAGAAAACATTGTACAAGGACAACGGACAAGCACAGACTTACACGAGAATTTAGTAAATTATAGCCTATTTGGGTAAAGAAAGCCGTGGTTGTACAAATAAAAAAAAAAAATACTCTATTGATTACTTTTGCCTATTTAGGATATGTCATCTACATATAATCGAGTAGGTTTCTTTTTTTTTTATTTGTTTCCATTTTTATCTAAAGTGTGTATTGTTCTAGGAATGTTTGATAGAGAGTGAAATAAGTTCGGCTGATAGAGTCTTGTAGCCGGTCCTCGAATGCCTTTAGTTCCTGAGAATAATCGATGTGTAATTCCGGTACTTCGAGGCCGAGTGATTTCACCTGTGTATTGTAGCCATCAAAAGTCGGATAGTGTAGATACAAGTTTGAAGCTGGTGCCAATGGAATGTATTTGATAAGGGGAGATGTGGCTTCCTGGAACAGGTTTGTGTGATCCTCCTTCGAACGCATGCATTGGACTGTAAAATGTACCATCTTCCGTATCTGATGGAGGAGAAATGATTGGCCGTGCAATGAAATGGAAACCCATTGCTTGTTATTTAACCAGAATGGGGGTGATACCTCTAGTGATTTCATATACCTTGAACTACTAACTTGAGTGTGGAGTTTACCAACGGTGAAGTTATGGAAATTATGGGTTCCTTCAAACTGTTTCCACATGTTTGTATATCTCTTGTGTTGATGCATATCGTATATGAAATCCTTGTCATTAGAAAGCAAGCTGGTCGGGAGCATATACTTGTAGTACCGTGTACTTGTCATCAGTCTGGCATTGAATTTTTTCTTTAGCGGGAGTATCTTCCAAACTTTTATGTCATCTGGTAGTTGAATATTGAGCTCCTTCGTCACTACATCGAGATCTTCTGTGAATCTCTGCATCTTTAGTGCAAGTAAATTCCCAACAGCATGTACTCCTTTATCGGTTCTAGTGGCTCTCGAAAACGAGTTTTTGCTGAATTCTGTGGCATTGCTCGTGGATATGCAACCAATTGACCCCAATGCCCTAAACACTTCACCTTCAACAGTTGGAACACCCTCATTATACTGCATCCCGTGGTATTTGCTGCCATTATACCCGAGAACAATCCCCATTTTCCGTTTGGGAAGTCTCGCATGGCTATACATTCGATTTGTTGATATAATACGAACAGACATTGGCAATTGAAGATAAATGGGTACGCATATTATCCTTGACTCAATAAAAAATGGAATTACATGTGTATCCAAGATATGTTGCTTTAAGTTGATCATGAAATTACCTTAATTTCAATAACTGGATTGATCCAAACGTGATCGTCACTTACAACGTCTCTGGAAAATTTTTTTTCAAAAATTTTTTTATATTTTTTTTTTCTGGTCTGCGATGAGCTCGTAAGTGCGATGAGCTAATGGCAGTGATGATGTTGTTAGTAGTAATTGTAGAGTATATAGCACTTGACTATCTATTGTATTATTGTATATTTACTGTACCCTTTTTCATATACTGGAGTAGCAGATTATAACCAATTACAAGGATAACATAAGGATAATGAGACAACTTACAGAAGAAGAAACTAAGGTTGTTTTTGAGAAACTAGCTGGTTACATCGGTAGAAATATCTCTTATTTGGTGGATAACAAGGAGGTTCCTCATGTTTTCAGACTGCAGAAGGATAGAGTTTATTATGTTCCAGAATATATTGCCAAGTTGGCCACAAGTGTTGCTAGACAGAACTTGATGTCCGTTGGTATATGTCTCGGTAAGTTCACCAAGACTGGTAAATTTAGATTACACGTTACATCTCTATCGATCTTGGCCAAGCATGCCAAGTACAAGATATGGATTAAGCCTAACGGTGAAATGCCGTTCCTATACGGTAACCATGTACTAAAAGCCCATGTCGGTAAAATGTCAGACGATATCCCAGAACATGCCGGTGTCATAGTTTTCTCTATGAACGACATGCCATTGGGTTTTGGTGTGAGTGCCAAGAGTACACTGGAGTCTAAGAATCTACAACCTACAGCAATTGTGGCCTTCAGACAAGCTGATATTGGTGAATACTTGAGAGATGAAGATACGTTGTTCACTTGAATATAATTAGATCCTAAGTTAATTTTTCTTTTTTTCTGGAGCATAAAAGGACTTCATCTACAAATCATTCCCTATTAGATTATATTATTACTTATTATATTTGTTTTGCATGGTCATATTATTTTATAAACCTTAAAAATTTGTATATTATTTTATTTCGTTATTTTCCAAATAACCAATTTATTTTATTTTTGGTATTCTCACAATATTTTTTTTGACCTAGAAACAAACGAAGAAAAAGAACATAAAAATAAAGGTTTACTACTACAAACTATACATATTTAGACTTCTTTGTTGGTTTAGTATAATAAGCTTGAAAGAACTATATAGTACACACGCACTAACAGAACATTTGTCTATGTTCCTTACTTTAAGGAAACCGGTGGTCTTTAGACCGATTTGGCTGAGGCAATTAGCAATTGATAGACGTACAACAAAGAACAATCAGAAATCAAAGAATTCCACCCGGTCAGATCTTAAACTGTCCTCCAATTTTAATAATAAACGGAAGAGTAAAGAAGTTAAGAAGCACAAGTCTAAGGAACAATTTAAATATGGTGAGTTTGGTGGTCTAAAGCAGAATAAGAACGAACATTTAAATTCAAATTCCACATTGGTTGAGAAGATAAAGACATTTGAAGAACTGAAGTTATTACCAGAGGTGAGGAATCACATTATAAATTTGATTAAGAAGGATTCTTTAAACACAAGTATAGATGATATTACACCGTCTCCAATACAAGTGATAGCTATCAAAAGACTATCGAAAAATTTAATGGATCGTAAACTTCAAGTACATGCCATTGCAGCTGAGACGGGTTCAGGCAAAACAATGGCATATGCCGCTCCATTGATAGATTATTTGAAAAGGCAAGAAGTGGAGACTCCTGAATTTTGGGACAGTATAAAAGACAAGGCTGTGATCCGTTCCGTTATTCTTGTTCCAACTATTGAACTGATTGATCAAGTCTATAATACACTGTCCACAGCTACTGACGATGACTTCAATTTGCATGTTCATAAATGGAATAACGACATTAGTTATCAGGACTTGGTAGAGGCTCTAAAAGGAAGGATAGATATTTTAGTTACTACACCTTCAAAACTTTTAGCTATTCAAAAAGTTAGGATGATCACTAGGCCTGATTTAATTTTCCAAAGAGTTAATTTTGCTGTACTAGACGAAGCTGATACACTATTGGACAGATCATGGTTAGAAGATACACATCGTGCATTAAAAGCTATTCCCAATGCGAACCATTTGATACTTTGCTCGGCAACTATTCCGAATGAGTTTAATAAAACCTTAACAAAAATGTTCCCTAATATTGTTCCATTGACTACACCTAGATTACATAAACTACCTAAGGGTTTGAATTTCAAGGTTGTCAATGCTGCTATCAGTCCATATAAGGGATCAAAGATCAAGGCTTTGGCACAAACTCTGTATGCCATAGCTCATGATGGTACTGATATCGGCTATGAAAAGAGGTGTATTGTATTTGTTAATGAAAAGAAGGATGTAAATTATATCGTAAGCAAATTAAAGGAAGAATACGGTCATAATGTTGTCGGGTTAACAGGTTCAATGGATGCAGCTGTTAGACAAAATGTTATAAAACCTTTTATTTCAACCCCTGAAGCTATTGCACAATCTGAGAAATTAGATAGGGAGCATTTCGAATCCCAAGAGACAGTCAAAGTAGCGGAATCTAATATTACCATTGGAGATATCACTAATTTGATGAAACCTGTGAAAAATGACAATGATGCCAGTCCACTGAGAGTCCTTGTGACAACAGATGTCATGGCTAGAGGTATCAATTTCAAAGGTGTCAGGAATGTGGTATTATATGACGTACCATCTACCACAATCGACTTGGTCCATAGGTCTGGAAGGACAGCAAGAATGAAACAAACCGGAAGAGTATTCATGATAATAGATAGAAAAACCAAATCATGGGCAAAGGCCATTCCATCCGTTTTGAAGAGTAACAAAGCATTGACATAAATGACAACACAAACTCTAAATAATTTGTAAATAAAAAGCACAACCAATTAAACATGTAACATTAACTGTACTACTCTACTTTGATATCTTATGTGAGGACTATTAGTGACAAAATCACGTGATTGTTTTAACACCGGGTAAAAATTTATTTGATAACTCGGTTTGTACTTCTGTGTTATTAAATATATCAATAACATTGAATATATTACAACAATAACATTCACATATGAGTCAAACAGTCAATTGATTTTTAATTTTGTTTTTTTGATAGTAGCAGAATATATTTATAATTGACGCAAACTATGACGAAAGAAAAGAAATTGAGAGTTGCATTTGTACATCCAGACCTCGGAATCGGTGGTGCTGAGAGACTTGTGGTTGATGCTGCCCTGGGACTACAGGAAGATGGACATGAAGTTTTAATTTATACCAGTCATTGTGATAAAACACATTGCTTTGAAGAGGTCAAGAATGGAACTTTGAAAGTTGAAGTGATGGGTGATTTCTTTCCTACTGATTTCAAGAAGAGGTTTTTCATTATATTTGCAAATCTGAGACAGTTGTATTTGACTGGCAAAGTTATCGTGACAGGTAAATATAAAGAACATGACATATTTATTGTGGATCAATTGTCGACTTGTGTACCATTTTTGAAGTCTGTAAATAGTCATATCCTATTTTACTGTCATTTCCCTGATCAGTTGTTGGCAAAAAGGACTAGTATTGTCAAGAAGTTGTACCGTATTCCTTTTGATTTGTTGGAACAATTTACAACATATTGTGCTGATGAAGTTGTGGTCAATTCAAATTTCACGAAATCCATGTACAAAAAAACCTTCAACTATATTCATAAAAACCCTGGTGTAATTTACCCTTGTGTTGATACAGAGCATATAGCAATTCCTGACCTAGATCAGAAGATTGGTAGTGCCTTGGTTGGTCCAGATGAAAAATACTATTTGAGTATAAACAGATTTGAAAAGAAGAAGAATATTGAATTAGCGATTAAATCATACGCAAAGGCAATGGAAAAGTCCAACGATAACTCAAAATTGATTATTGTAGGTGGTTATGATCCAAGAGTCCATGAAAATGTGGAATATTTGGAGGAGTTAAAATTAATCAGCAAAAATCTGGATATCGAATATTCTGTGTTACATTACAGTGATATTTCAAATGATTTTGCCCATGATAAAATCAAGAACTCGATAGCAAACTCGAAGATCATATTTGTAACCTCTATCTCTTCCACCTTGAAGGATTATCTGATTCAAAATATGGAATTATTATTATATACTCCTTCATTTGAGCATTTTGGAATTGTGCCTCTTGAAGCCATGAAATACGGTAAACCAGTTTTAGCAACAAACACTGGAGGACCGTTAGAAACAATTGAAACTTACAAACCAAATGAAAATGAAACCACAGCCACTGGCTGGTTAAGGGAGCCAAGTGTAGAACGCTGGGCAGATGCACTAATGGAAAGTAAGACTGTGATTTTAAATAAAAAGGTTAATTTTGATAATAATGGTCCAAATAGAGTCAGTAATATATTTTCAAGGACAGCAATGACATCGCAATTCAATAAAAATATTAAATTAGCTATGAAACACGGATATAGTCCTGTTATAGCATCAATTTTGGTGATTTTAATTGCCATTTTCTACACGTTGCTATAGAAGAAAAGGTAGGCATTTTAAGCGCAATGGTTTTTGTAATACTACCTCTCTAGACACCAAATTATGTAACTATAAAAACTTATTAAATAAAAGGTTATTTAACGGAAAATTCGAGCAACTAGGATGTGTCATTAAAACTAACGTTACAGAAGATGCAAGTGGTCATTTAAGTATAATACAAAGGTTGTAATATGCATAAAAGCTAGTCATGATTAATTAACTCTACCCCCAACTTGTGGTGTGTTATTAAATTCATCTCGCCCACCGACTGAATTTCCGATATTCACAGCACCTACACTGGGAGATTGAATACTATTTACTGGGCTTCCGATTGCTACACTATTCATTAGGTTAGTACTGCCTGGTGATCCTGCATCAGTTCCATTTTGAGGAAGATGAGTACTATTCATATTAGGAGTAGAAGGGTCAGCTGATGGATGGGGGTGTTGTGCCTGTTGCATTTGTTGATGTTGCTGTTGCTGTTGTTGTTGTTGTTGTTGTTGTTGTTGTTGTTGTTGTTGTTGTTGTTGTTGTTGTTGTTGTTGCTGTTGTTGTTGTTGTTGCATTTGTTGCCGCAGTTGTTGCTGCTGTAGTTCTTGAGGTGTTGAAGTGTTTTCGTTGGATTTTGCTTGTTGTTGCATATTATGGTTGCTATTCGTTAAATTATTCAGTGAGTTACCTTGAGTTTGTTTCTGTTGCATCATTTGTGCTTGAAGTAATCTCTGTTGTTGTAGCTTTTGAATTTGTTGTGGCGTCTGATTTTGTCCTGAGGATTGATTAACCGGCTGTGGAGTTCTAATACGGTATTTATAGTCAGTTGTTCTATCAATATCAACGCAACCAACACGAGAATGAATAGAGCCATATCCAGGAGATGAATAGCCTGGTTTTACTGAGAATGCTGACGCAAACATCTCTCTCATTCTAACATACTTGGTTCTATATCTGACAGAAGATAAAACTCTAGATTCCAACGGTAAAGGAAATGATCTTGACACACCATTCAAAACTTGTGTAGTTTCTTCTTCTGGAGTTAGTATAGGCAAATTAGCAGTATTTTGACTAGCACTGGACTTACCTCTCGTGGCACCAGTTCCCCTAGAACCTTTCGACCCCGCTCCTGAATTTTTCTTTCTTTTATCAGTTTTGTTTTCTTTCTGTGCTAGTTTTTTCTGTTCTTTCTGTTCTTTCTGAATTTGCTTCTGAATTTTTTGTAGTTCCTGTTGTTTAGCTCTTTTTTCAGCAGCAGCACCAATTTTTGTTTGGTGTTTGCGATGATACTCCGCTAATAAGGTATCAAACAACTCTGTACGACCTTCAACTGCTCTTTTATCACCCATTGAATGAGATTTACACGTTAACGACCTAGCACAATAACCACCTTCGGGCAATTTGACACCACATTGTTTATCAAAGTCTATAAGATGTTTATCTGTGGGATTTCTTTGTTTAACTTTCCTTTGTCTTTTAGAACTTCCTGGTGTTTCGCTCTTAACCTTTTTCCCTCCATTTTTACTAGGAGAGCTATTAATTGAATCCCCGTTCTCATTCTCCAAGGCTCTTTTCAAACTCTCCTTTGTTTGGAAATCATTGCTGCCATTATTAGGTGAATTTGTCATTGACTCGGAAAAGCTGTCCATATTTTGACTTGAGTTATCTAAATTGTTGTTACTTCCGGAACAATGGTTTTGGATGTGTTCTAATATTGCTTCCGTTAAGATTGGTTTCCCGCAAGCGTTACAGATTCTAAAGTTTCCACTGTTTTCCAAAGCGTCTTCTAGAATAACGGCGTTTGATTCAAAGTATTTTGATCGTGTCTTCGAGTTTATGTGAGAGTATTGAACTGGATTATTCTTCGCTACACTAATTAGGTCTCTCCAAGACGAATTCTGATCCGAGCTATGATTTAAACTATTTTTTATACCTGTGATTTGGGCCTGTGCATTCATATTCTGAACGAGACACCCACTGTCGTACTCGTTAATCCTTTCAGTTTGATCTAATGATAATTATTGTTCTTTCAATTTATAAACTTTTTCCAATTACGGCTAAAACCTCGAGGAAATGGAAATAAGTTAAAAATAAATTAAAAAAAAAAAAAAAAAAAAAAGACGATAATATTGCTATTGAAAAATGGGATCACTTGTAACTTTGTTTCTACTGAAATAAAATCTCTAAATGTTATGATTTCGGAAGCTAATAGTTATATTGAGCTGAAAATAGACAGTTTTTTTCCAAAATTGGTAACGATGGATGTAAATCTTGCTTTCAAAAAATGTATCGTTATATCAGCAAAAACAAAAGAGGAATGAGGAAACGAAAAGATAATCCGACGAAAGTAAGTCCTTCTGACTTCTATTTGCGTTTAATCGTTTCTTAGTCTAAATTGGAAAAACCCTTAGATTCCCATCAACAGTAGACCTCCCCATCTCGTAATATCGCTTATGCTAGGCAATGCGTAAGCGTTCACAGTTGGACAATTTCCCAATATTTTTTTTTTTTGGACATTCCATTAAAGTTCGTGACATGCGATATAAAACGATTACTGATGATATATAATTATATACTGAACTATTCCTTGGAATAGTATATCAAAAATCGTTTCCTTATTACGTGCTGCTGCTTGTTATAAATTGAGATGTAATGCATTTTGTAAGTTTATGTTGGTTTTTCTGAAAATCCTGAAACTGTGACAGTTGTGTTCTTTATTCACAATTTCTGTTGTCTTCTTTTATGTTGTTTGCAAACATGGTCGATAAGATGGTGTGCAATTGCTGTGTGTCCAGGGAAATTGATGTCATCTCTGAATTCTACTAATAGCTCACCGTTATAAGCTTCCATTGCCTCTCTAACTTCTTCTGTATCAAACCATTGTGCATCCATTAATTCTGGGTCGTTGCCCAGATCGATGAGCTCGTCTCTCCCATTGAACTTGACAATTCCAAGACATCCTATCATCAGGTTTGCAGGGTACGGCCATGGTTGTGACGATATTAATTGAACGTTTTCAGAATCGCAGTGTACACCAGTTTCTTCCCAGATTTCCCTAGCACATGCATTCTCGATGGATTCACCTGGCTCCATAAATCCAGCAATGGTGGAGTACATGACAAAATTCCCATGTTTGCGGAACGACCTAGCCAGGCAGATCTTAGAATAGTCCTCATTAGCCATAGCAATGATGATGACAGGATCACTTCTTGGGAAACACACGTTGTTGACTCTAGCATTCCTCACACTGCAACCTTTCTCTGCCGTAGAGGCACATTGCAACTTGGTACCACCATGAACCGGGTATATCACAGATCCACACCCTGGACAAAATTTGTATTTTCCAAGCCAGTCCAGATACATCTTTGCGTGTGAATATAAAGTGGCCCAGTAGTTTTCTATTGAGAAGAGGGTGTTTCTATCGATCTTCTCCAATTCATCAACAAACGTGATGTCATCTGGTTTCACCAGAGTGTTTTCGTTAACATTGAAATCGAATGCAAAGTATGGAATGCCATGGTACTTGTCCTTATAAGAAAACCCTGAAACTTTATCATCTAACCCCAAAAACGTAACACTCACACCGGAATGATCAATACGCAACTTTTCTGTTTCCAAATGAGGTGACAACTTAGTTATAACATTGCTCAATCTATTGGCATCACTAACATAAAGACTGATTTTGTCCTTGACACTAGGATCTATGAATGACTCACCATGTGAAAACACCAGGAATTTTGCCACGGGAGAATTGAAAGCGAGGTTGATGAACTTCACATCCTCACGAAGAAACGAGACTCTATTCAAACCGACGGCTCCAAAGAAATTAGCAGACATTTTAGGCTTTTCTATAACACCCTCTGATTAGATCAGGTTCAAATTTAAGGTTCTTGTCCGTATAGTGAGTGTAAATCTTTTTAATTGGGTATAGTAATTGGTACCAAGAAAATTTTATAGGTTTTTTGTTTTTTTTTGCGATGAGCACCTTAAAAAAAAGAAAGAAATTGAAAACCGGTGTTAAAATTTTGAAAACCGGTGTTTAAAATATTGATATTAAAGCTATATTTTCCTTATTCGATCTAGTTTTGTTTGCAATAGAATATTATATTAATGATATGATGATTATATACAACATAAAGAATTGTTTTTTTTTGAGTCTTAAAGTAGAGAGAGACGCAACATTTTCTTCCTTGACAAAAGAGAGAGACAGGTAGAATTAACAAAAGATTGGATTTTTAAAGGACCAGAAAAATGCTAGAAAAATAGAGAGGATTTGATAGAACAATAATGGGCAATCATCACATAGAAAAAGAAGATATGTTTTAAGATTTCAGTTTGCAACATTTCCTTATTTTTGTGTGTGTACTTCCTTATCTTCCTCAACAGTTGCGATAACGTCGCTGTGTTCGCTCTTGAAACTGCTCATAGATAGCTTGTCAGGCATCTTGATGCTGTAGCCCTTAATCAAAGAGAACTCGTGAACAATTTGACCACCAACTCCGTTCACAGAGTCGATGAATTCCTTGACTTGCTTTTCTGGAACGGTGTTCTTCAAAGTAACAATAAATGATGCCATACTTTTTTTTCGATATATAGTGTATTAGCTTTCGCTTTTTCTTTTTCTTTTCTTTAACTTGTCTCTGTAGTAACAACTCCTAACCTTAGCAACAAGATAGTACTCCAGGTATATATATATATGTGTATTTATTAAATATACAAACATCCCCTCACCCCTTTCGCTGTGGAAGTTCAGCCACTTCAGACTTTGTTCGCCCACGCCGCGCGGGGATCGGGCGTAGCTCGGACTCATTGTGACGTCAGTGGTGATACACATACACATGGTAGTAACAATTAAAGTGATTAAATACCATATAAGTAATATTCATTAAATATATACAAACTAGAGAGCTGATATATTAGGTTGTTTTGGTGATACCTGTATATTTACAAGGTTTGGGGATACTGGGAGAGGGGAAGTAGAACTTTGTTGTGTTTTGTTTTGTTTTGTTTTTTTGTTTTTTTCATTTCACGATATTGAACTCTGCATCCTTTGGTAGAGCTTCGTGGAGTTCCTTGTTCAGTACTTCCAGTAAAGTTTTGTTATCTCTCAGGGAGATCCATTGGCCCTTGTAGAGGTCAAACCTGTTAGGTCCGGATTCCGGAGACGCGAACCATATCTGCTTGTTTGGGGGCTGTTTGTTTATCACGTAAGTTCCGATGCCATTGACGGTAAGAGTGAGCACGCCGTGACTGTACTCCAGTTCGGGTATGTGTTTGGTGTACAGCTCGCTGAGCTCCTCGAGCTCGTCGAACAGCTCTTCCAGGAACACATCAGATTCCTCGTGGTACTTCTGGAGCGGCAGGTCGAGAATCTCCTGTGGGATCTGTGTACCGTTCGTCAGGGACTTGCCACCCAGATTGTCGTTGCTGTAAGGTCTCCTTGTTGCCATTGCTGTTGTCGTCATCATCACGGCCCCGCTATTGTGGACCAGACACCGCGCATTGCTCCGCAGTCCGCAACCCACCTGTCTTGAAAGCGAGCCTCTCGCTAACACCCTACTTCTAACCAATCTCAGCATAATAATATTGTCTTCCCTTGTGTCTTTTTTAGACAGTGATCTCAATAATCAAACGCACTTGTATTTATAAGCAAAATAAACACACAGTAAGAATAAAAGGGCATCGCAGAGGGGAGCCCCTGTGGGGAGGAGGATAGGAACCAAAAAAAAAAAAATATCATGGGAGCGGTAACGTCCGGGATGATGTTATAAGTAAAGGGAATGATAAGGGTGTGAGGAACATAGTAACGATAGTACAGTGGGCATATACTGTATGGAAAAAGGTCTCATTTGTGAGAGAGGTATGTTGTTGTTTTCTACTTGTAATTTTATATGCTCCTCTCGTAGACAATCTTTTTGTTGTAAGCATCCCCACCATCCGCCCCACAAAACATAAAACATCCCAAAAAAAAAAAAAAAAGGCAACATCAAATGTACTTACAAATATAAACTAAATCTGTACTTACAAACATAAACCAATACTGTCTTTACATATATATACACTAGAAACACCAAGACCTTATCTCCCCCTACAACAATGAAAAAAGTAGAAAATCACTGTGAAGTATCGTCATGTACGGGAAGGGATAGCATATATAAAAACAACGCACACGGACACGCACTTGCACAGCATCACAGCCTCTGTATGGATTAAACACACAGAGAGGGAGAGTGGATGATATATTGTAATTGTGTTATAGTATTTAGTATGTGTCTTACACTGCCGTGGTATATCACACAGCACAACACATGGGTAGTCACAGCAGACGTGGAGACGGGGTTTGTGTTCACCGAGACGCGACACCCGGCCGTTGGAGAGAGAGAGAGAGAGAAAGCTCGTTGTTGTTGTTGTTGAGTGCACAAGAGGTACCGTGAGAGAGGGAAAGAAAATTTTTTCTCTCTCTCTCTCTCATCGTGGTCGATTCTCCCATTCCCATCTCTCTCTTACTCGTTTCTTTTCTTTCTTTCACCTGGGCAATGACGTTTTCTTCTTCTTCTCTCTCTCTTTCTCGATGGGGGGTTTTGGTTCTTGTAACTGATACTTTATAAATACTTTCTTTTAAAATACCTTCTTCTGTATTATTTCTGGATATAATCACGTCGATACAAAGTAACGCAAACAATATATATATAATAATACAATGTCTGAAGAGCAAATTGTTGAACGCGAGGAGGTTGAGAAGAAGGTTGAAGATCAGCCATTGGAGGAGACTGCCGGCGCTGCCGGTGCTACCGAGGCCGGTGCCGAAGGCGATGAGGAGAAGAGCAACGTTGTGCCTGCCTCTGCTACCAAGGGTGGCAGAGAGACCTCTGACAGGGTTTTGTATGTTGGTAACTTGGACAAGTCCATCACCGAAGACTTGTTGAAGCAGTATTTCCAGGCTGGTGGTCCAATCCAGAACGTGAAGATCATTGTCGACAACAAGAACAACTACGTTAACTACGCGTTTGTTGAGTACGTGAGGGCACACGACGCCAACGTTGCGCTGCAGACGCTGAACGGTGTCCAATTGGAGAACAAGACCTTGAAGATCAACAGGGCTTACCAGACCCAGCAGGCCAACGAGAACGACGAGAACTTCAACTTGTTTGTTGGTGACTTGAACATCGACGTCGACGACGAGACTCTTGCTGCCCAGTTCAGAGATGTGCCAAGCTTCATCCAGGCCCACGTTATGTGGGACATGCAGACCGGCAGATCCAGAGGTTACGGTTTCGTCTCTTTCTCCTCTGAGGAAGACGCCCAAAAGGCTATGGAGTCTATGCAAGGTAAGGAATTGAGTGGCAGACAGATCAGAATCAACTGGGCTACCAAGAGAGAGAGAAACTCTTACAACAACAACGGTAACGGTAACGGTAACAACAACAACAACTACGGTGGCCGTGGTGGTGGTTTCCGTCCATACGGTAACAACAGAAACAACAGAAACATGATGCAGCCAGCTATGGGCATGCCAATGGACGGCATGATGCCAATGCAACAAGCTCAGCAAAATGGCCAACAGGTCAACCAACAGCAACAACCAATGGTCCCACCTCCAGTTAACCCACAAGCCATTGAGGACATGATCAGAAGTGCCCCAGCTAGAGTTACCACTGCCTACATCGGTAACATTCAACACTTTGCTACTGAGGCTGACCTGATCCCACTACTACAAAACTTTGGTTTCATCCTTGACTTCACTTACTACCCAGAGAAGGGTCACTGTTTCATCAAGTACGACACTCACGAACAGGCTGCTGTCTGTATCGTCGCTCTAGCAAACTTCCCATTCCAAGGCAGAAACTTGAAGACCGGTTGGGGTAAGGAGAGAACCAACTACATGCCACAACAAGGCGGTCCAGGTCAACAAATGCCAGTTATGATGGACCCATCCCAAGGTCCAGCTGGTCCACAATAGATTGATTTTTAAGGGAACTCGGAAAGAAAGAAAAACATGAAGAAAATATTTCGTTTCTTTCTACTCTTAAATTGTTTTTTTTTTCTATTACTTTCAATTTTATTTTTTTCTTCTTCTACATTATTATGAACTGGTTTTTATTTTTATTATGTTTTCATCGTATTACTCATTTCAAAACTCAACCCTTTACCATGTTCCCATTCTATTACTGTTGACTCACTAAAAAATATAATTTTTTTTTTATTATCCACTGGAAAGTTTCAAAAGGAGGAGAAAAAAATTAACAGAACTTATGAAGACTTCTTTTCAATGCAAGATTTTTAATGATTAATCTTTAAAAGCTTTTCGCATAATGTTCTTTTTTTGTTTTACCTTTTTTTTTTTTATTCCACTTTCTCTCATTTATTATTTTTTTTATCTTTTTTTTATTAAGTATACAGCACATGTCTGCAAAAAGGAATTTTATTACAATTTTACCACAAAAGAGAACATCTTTTTTATTTTATTTTTTATTTTTATCTTTTTATCTTATTTTTTTTTTTATCCTTTTTATTTTTAATGAAATGTTATGTCTCCTTGAATTTTACAAAATATCAAGTCAAGATTATTGGTGGTTTATATTATTGGTGGTTTCTCTTTCATTTAATATTTTTCCATGGGATCAAAGGAACATCAAAACTAAAACGAGAAATATTACAACCCCAACCTTTTTTTGTTGGTAGTTTTTTTTTTCTCTTTGTTTCTTTATCTTCCTTTTTCCTATACTGCTGAACTTATTATTTCTCAACGGCAGAGAAAGTAAACAGACAATAAGAAACTAGCAATTCTCTGAATTACCCTTGTACCATAATACATTTAAAAAAGTCAATGTTATTCGTTTTAAAACAAATTGCAAATCATAATCAGTAGTTTACACCAAATTATATTTGATTATTGATTCCTTGTAAATTATTAATTTGTTGTTCAGCGTTAATGTATCGTGAGATAAAAAAAAAAAACAATGAAAATTATTCAAATAAAACTAGATAGAATATATACAGCTTCTAAAACTTAACAAATACCTTGTAACCTTGAAAATAATAACTTCACATCAATACAATATTTATATAAACTCACAGTTTTCGTGATATATTACCCACATTGCAGCAACTCTTTTTTTTCGCCTGCACAAAAGAAGTTAGAAAAAAAAAAAAAAAATCTTTACTAGCAAAATCATTTTATGTTACATAAGATGAGATGCAACTTAAATCTTTCATTCGATTTTAACTAAGATTTAATTTGACTAAAAGTTCATAAAACGGAATCTTACTGTGTTTATTTATCGTGTCGATTAATACTTTGAAAGCAAGGGAACTTATTCGATATAAACAAGCAAATAAAACACAAAAAAAAAAAAAATTAAAAATAGAAAATATTCAGAGGCAATTTTAATTAATATTGAAGACGTCCTGGTATAATCAAATTTTTGATAATAAAATATAGACTGAACAATTATTAAAAAAAAAAAATTAGGGAAGTATTCAACTAGATAAATTTTTTTTTTTAAAGTTTTCAAATTCCGTTTTTTTTTTTTGTTTCAATTTTGTTATTTCTTTTATGCGTACTGGCAGTGATAATTCATTTGAAAATTCATCAACTGTCCAAGATCTACTAAGCTCCAAGTTAGTTGCAATTGTTCTTGTATTTGCTACATACTATTTGTTCGTTGATTCTAGTACAAGACAAGGAATTTGGTTAAGAATGAGTGACTTCTTGAGAAACTCCCGCGATGGAGTTGTCCGTCGATTTGCTCCTAATAGTGGTTATTTCTCGATTGATGACCAAGTTCTTAAGAGAGGTGGCTATGTTGCTGGTTTACTGAATGATGGTAACTATTGTTTTATGAATTCTGTTATTCAGTCCCTTGCATCTTCTAAAGAATTGTTGCAATTTCTGGAAGAGGAAATTATTGCCAGATATGAAGCTATCGATGAAGAAAACAATGATTCACAAGAAAAGGAACTGGATGATGGAGATTCTTCTAAGAAACAGAAAACAAATGGTAAGACATATGGTAAGAGTAAAAAGAAAGCTAATAGAAGATTAGAAGATGAAAAGAATAGCAATGAACCAAATGTAGAGTTTTCTGTAGCATTCAAGTCCTTGCTAGATAAATTAAACCAGAAACACTATAAGGACAGACCTTATTTTAAAACCAACGCCATGGTTAAGACAATGTCAAATTCCAAGAAGAATATGCTGATGGCTTACGACCAAGAAGATGCTCAAGAATTTTTCCAAACAATTTTATCTGAGCTGGAAAAAAATGTTAAATCTTTGGAAGATCAGAAAAAGGAAATGAAACCTGTGTCAGAGGAGGAACTTCCAGATGAACCAATGATTGGTCAAGCCCATTTGGGTAAAATGGGTACAGTTTACATCCCCACTGAACAGATCGATCCAAACTCTCTCTTAGACAAAGAATCTGGCTCAAAATATTATTCACCATTCAAATTGGTTACTCCACTAGATGGAATCACTGCTGAGAGAATTGGGTGTTTGAATTGTGGTGAAAATGGTGGTATCAGGTATTCTATTTTTTCAAGTTTAAGTTTAAATCTTCCTAGTGAGAACATCGGTGCCAACTTGAAACTTTCTTCTTTGTTTAATGAATGGATCAAACCAGAAATTATCGAAGGTGTCGAATGTAATCGTTGTGCATTAGAGGCTGTTAAAGAACATCTATTAGGTCAGTTAAAGAGCTTACAAAATGGTGAAAATACTCCTGAAAAATTGATTGATGCTGTTAAATCTCGTCTGTCAGAACTAGAAGAAACTCTAAAGAAGCCTGTCATTGATGATGAAGATTATAAGAAGTTGCATACCGAGAACATGGTTAGGAAATGTTCAAAGTCTAAGCAAGTTGTTATATCAAGACCCCCACCACTTTTGTCGATTCATATAAACAGATCTGTTTTCGACCCTAGAACGTACATGATCAGAAAGAACAATTCAAGAGTTCTATTTAAGTCTAGAATGAACTTAGAACCTTGGTGCTGTGACATCGATGAGATCAATTTAGATGCCCGTCTTCCAATGTCAAAGAAACAGAAACAAGTAGAATCAAGTGAAGATGAAAATATCGGCGGTGAATATTACACTAAATTGCATCAGAAATTTGAAAAGGCATTTGATGATGATGATGAGGATATGGAGGATGATTCAGACGATTATGAATACAGAAACAGAAATGTAGCTGAATATGACCCACTAAACGGTGAGTTAGGATCTGAGTTCTCTAGTGAAGAAGAAAGCGAATCCGAACAGGAAGTTGATGCTTTGGGTAACACAATTCCAAAGCAAAAGAACGTTACTATGCAAGAGCCAGAAACTAAAGCTAACATGGTGGATAATAATGAAGATGAAGACGATGAAGACGACGAGGATTATAAGGAGGAGGCAGAACCAGCTATTGATTCTGATGAAGACAGTGAAAAAGAGGAATCTGTCCAGGCACCACCTATCAATTTGGCTCCACGTTATTCAACCGTCAACCCAAGTCCTCTGACATATGCTCTTCGTTCTGTTATTGTCCACTATGGTACACATAATTACGGTCACTACATTGCTTATAGAAAATACAGAGGTGTATGGTGGAGAATTTCTGACGAGAGTGTATATGTAGTTGATGAAGCTGAAGTACTCTCAACCCCTGGTGTATTCATGTTGTTCTATGAATACGATTACGACGAGAAAACGGGACGTATGAAGGATGATTTGGAGTATGAATATCAAACTCAAATATACATGAACGAACAAAAAGAGGCTGATGATGAAAACATGGAAGACGAGGAAAACATGGAAGATGAGGAAAACGTCCAAAACACAGAGCAGGTAGAAGAGGATTCTGAAATAAAATCCGAGAGCATCTAATTCAAAAGCTACTGATTGAGAATTCATGAGTCTCTAGACATTGTGGGATAATTTTTTTTTTTTATACTTAATCATTTTCATTTTTCAATTGCCATTTTATTTTTGTGAGGAGCTAATTTAATTACTATATACTCATTTTATTTTTTATTGCCCTATTTCTATTTATCCAGAAAAAAGCACTTAAATAAGTATGCAAAAACAAAAACAATTATGTTTATACCTCATTTCTTCATAGAGTTAAAATGTTCCTGTTAAAAACAAACAACCAGAAACAACTAATGTTTAAGATAAATTATAACTTACTAACGTCAAATTAATTTTTTTTCTTCTATTATACATAATTAACACAATTCAATATTCAAAGTTCGTTACACATTCCTCTATTGGCGTTGTTATACAAATTCCTGGTAATTCTTAGAGTCCTTTGGAACCAGTTTCTTAGCCCTTTGTCTTATCTCCGTTTCACGTTCCCTTTCATCTTCTTCTATCAACTCACTAATATCGAAATCGAAATTGTTTGGATCTTGGTCGTATTTACCGATAACCCTCTTCTTCAAACCTGTCTTTGGGTCAATGACAAATTTACCAGAAGAACTACCTTCTTCCTCCTCTTTCTTCAAGGAAAACTTCAGCACATTAGCCTTATCTAGATGTCTCTTCAAATTCTCCCTCTTAGAGGTAGACTCTTTCTTAGTATTCTGGGATTTCTGGACACCAAATGATCCAACTCCAGATAACAATGGCAAAATCATGATGAACATCATCACAAAGAAAATGACCACTAAGAATGCAAAAAGATCCATTTTATACTGCTTTTTTCCCCAATTTTTCTTCAAATCTTTAATGAGTTATATCAAAGAAAAAAATACAACCAATTGAATTGACTTAAAAAGGTAATCACACTCGAACCTCATCACTATTGGTAACCAAAACTTTTTTAATTTCATTGTTTTCATATATAATTTTTCATGGAAGTTTTTTTTTTTCAAAAATTTTCAAACCGGGAATGCTGTCTTCTGCGGATGTTTCTTAGCAAAAACCCAAGCATTGAAAAAAAAAAAAAGAATTAGCTCATCGCATCGCAGCAATAAAGAATTACTATGTGTGTCAATGACACAATTGAAAAACAGATGTATCGATATCATCACTGGATGGTAATTAATGTCTATGGTCTCATATGGTAGTATTAAATATTAGGATAATAACGATAAAAAAACAACAACAACAATAGATAATAAGTGAACTAACAGGCGGACATGGCTTCCTTGTCTCTGTTTTTGATGTTTTTTTTTATTTACATGAAGTATTTGACTAGTTCTTCATATATGCCCCAAGCTATACCGGCACTCATGGCCTTCCTTGCAAGTCTCATGCTGAGTCCTGAGAATAGTTTTAACGGGTGTTCGTGTGTAGATATTGCGAATAGCGTAGAGAAGAACGTTTTGAATTTGGTAGGTTCCAGTTGCATTCTGGTCTTGATTGTGTCGAATGGAGCAGTTATCGTAGTTGCCAAACTTGCTGACAGCATTGCACTGCTGGAATTCACCACTGTAGATGTGGATGTTGTAAAGGTTCCGTCTGGTTCACGGTTTACCAACGCTCTCGGTAGAATAGTGGGCATGGCCTGCTTCATTTGTTCATACAACAACACATAGATACCAGAATAAGGGGCATCTCTAAGACATGTGGGCCCAAATCCACGGAAAAACCCACGGATACCTTCTTGCGATGCAATTGACCTTGCAGCCTCGCCGAGACTCTTGTAGTTGTACAGCGTAGATTCGTATCTGACTTTCAGCACCGTTATCGGCATTGTGATGTAACCTACCAGACCACGCGCCACAGCGCCAGTGATCAGGTTCTCATGCATGCTAAGCTTCGGCAGACGACTGCTGGCCACGACGACACCGGGTTCGTGCTTCCCCTTGGCCAACGCTGTCCTCATGACATTGAGACTTGCCAAGTACAAAGCACTCCCGACAGATGTCCTAATGGCACTCGGCAGTGTACCACGCCAGAGTTCTTTCACGGATCCTGCTGCCACCATCGCTTGCCACACCGTCGTGCCCCTCGTCTGCTGCACACGGGTCTTCAACAGGTCCAACGGCTGCAAGGCTACTGCCGAAGCCAACCCACCGGCAAACCCACCAATCAAATGCGTGGTAGTCCTAGTTTCACTCATAGATATAAAAATAAAAGAAATACTTATCGTGATTCCACGTATCCCCCCAATTCAATTGATACTGATTTCACGTCTCGTTTATCAACAAGTAGTTATATAGATGAAACTTTGAACCGGTGGGGGGGAGGGGGAGCCTTTTTAAAATAGATTATCAAGTGGGAAGAAAGCCAGTTTTCTCTCGAGAATCTCAAAATAAAAATCGAACGGTAAAAAAGATCAAGAACCAACACAAAAGTAAATACGTTATACATTTATACATTATGTTTATATCAACAACCCCCCGTTCGTTGTTCCAATTTCCCCCAGGAATCCCAAAACAAAGAGAGATAGAGAGAGAGAGAGAGAGAGAGATCTAGAAACCCAAATACAGGTCAATCCCCCATCCCACCCTTTGCAACACCGTGATAGATATATAATATAATCTATCAAATCATTGTAACAACAATAAACAATGCTTTACAATGCTTTACAATGCTTGCTCTCTGTCTAAAAGGAAATTGCGATGGCTGTGCTTCTTGCCGATCACAGAGCGAAAGAAAAAAATGAAATGAAATTGAATTAAAGCAAACTGAAATAAAATAAAAAAACGAGAATTGCTTCTGAAATTGAATATTTTGTTATTTAAAGGTTTTTCATTAATTTGAGTTTTGTATCAATCGAATAGCACCGTAACAAGCATATAAGAATGGCCACAGCTATGCGTTCTTTCAAGGTTAAGGCTAAGTACGGTTGGGCCGGGCAGGCGGATGAGGACCTTGGGTTTCTGGAAGGTGATGTCATGGAGGTTACCAGGGTTGCCGGGGAATGGTACTATGGGCGGTTGCTGCGGAATAAGAAGTGTGCAGGGTATTTTCCGAATAATTTTGTGAGTATAGTTGAGGAGAGGATCAACAGCTCTCAGTCGCTGGATAAGCAGCAGCCCGACAGGTCATCGGTGCGAGAGCGGTCGATGCAGAGCTCTAAAGTGAGTCTGCCGCCTATTCCTGTGCGGGGTGTTGGCTCTATGGCTGATTCCTCGAAGCACAGGTCTTCAAACGATGATTCGAGGTATAGATCGAGGCAGGTTTACCATTCAACACCTGATCTGCCTGCTTCTGCCGATGATCGAGGGTACAGACACGGCTACAATGACCAATTGAGCATGCGGAAGCGTATGGTAGCTAATGATAGTTTGACGAAGAGACCGCGGGGTAGTGGTGCCGAACCGATGCCATCGCTGCCACCACTTCCGGGTTTTAATAACCACAAGGATTCCCAGCACAGGCAGCCTGTTAAGTCATACTCATTTAATGATATTTCCATGGGCCATCGGGACTCAGAGGCATACTATAGAGAGAATCAGAATTTTTATGAAGGGTTTTCACCAAGCAAAAGATCATCTGTGAACACAATCTCGGAATCGTCTGGTGACATATTTTCAAATTCACAATATCTAGACAATTCCATGACTAGCAGCGAAAATAGTTTTGCAATAATGAGTGATTTCAGTGCAACCAGCGCAGGGTCCTTTGCCCGTCATCGTAAAGCACAGTCATTTACAGATTCATTAGAGAGATCAGAAAACGGAAATTCATCTGTAGCTGCATATAGCGGGGATAAGAGACCTCAATTGGAATCCAAATCAAGTGGTGGGTTTTGGAATAGATTCATGAACAAAAGTGATAAGCCACAGAACAGTAATGGTAGTAACTCGCCAAAAACTGGCGACCTACCTAAACTTCCAGATTTGCAGAATCTAAATATTTCTTCTTCCCAGAACGATACTCACGATTGGATAACTGTTCAAACACATGTTAACCGTTCTAGATCATTGACTAAATACGAAAAACATCCAAGGTACATGAGGGCCTTAGAAAAAAACAGAGATCTGGTTCTACATCCACAAGATGCAATTTACAATGGCCTGAACACAAATGAAGTTCGCGGAAATGGAAGACCAGGCTCAGTGGACATTGAGCTTGCTGGCTTGAATACAAAATATATTGACTCAATGACGTGGAAAAGATGTGCAGCAAAGAGTCCCATGAGAATCGAAAACTGGGCCAGAACCACCTTTTCTGCACGCTATGGTACTGAAATCGAAAAGCTAAGAGGTGTCTATATTTTTTGCACCGAAATGTTCAGTTTAATTGATGATCATGGTCAATCGGACTTCTCAAGAGAACCCAAGAATCTAGATAAAATATTGAATCAAAAATTCTGCACACCTTACGAACTGACATGTCTCTTTAGAAAATTAGCAGTATCTTTGGGTATAAAGTGTGAAATCGTTATAGGTTTCTTGAAGACACCATTTTCCAATACGCACGAGTTTGAATACAATCATTGTTGGTTGAGAGTGCTTGTAAGCAATGAGTGGAGGTTTATTGATGTCATCCTGGGAAATATCACAAACCCAATTCATGAATTTGTGAATAACAAACCAGCCAAGAGAACGGATGACAGTTATTTCCTTGTTGAACCTTTGGAGTTTATTTATACACACGTTCCTCCAAGAGAGTATGAACAACATATTGTACCAAGCTTGGATCAATTATCAGTTTTGTATCTTCCATTAGTTTTCCCAACTTTCTTCAGAAACGGTTTATTATTATACAAATTCAGTACTGCTCTGGCAAGTTTGGAAGACAATGAAATATATGAGTGCTCTCTGGAGGTCCCTAATGACATTGAAATATTCTCATCTGTTGTTGTACCTACAGATGATCCACAGAAATCCAAAATTTACAAAAATATGGAACTGTCATTGGTACAAGTAAAGAAACATAGAACTGAAAGTGGGAAACGTGTCGTTGTTATTAAGGCAGTTCTTCCTCCAGGTGCTAGTGAAGGTGCACTTTATATTCATTCTGGTATCAGAGGCACACAGACTACCATTGCAAATGTCCATCCACTATCTATGATAATCCCATTGACTCATACTGGTATACAAAGTAAGTATGAGTTTGCCACTCGTATACCAAATGAGAGTGTTCAAAAAGTTGAGGCATATATTGTGGAACCTCAGAATAAATATCTGTTCTCTGGAAATGAGTATACATTTGAAATTTTACAGCATCCATTCGATGGCATTATGTACAACAATACATCCACCACACAGAATGTCAAACAACCAATTGCATTGAAATCACCCTCAGGTAAGATTCACCAACTCGACAAGAGTGATCCAAGCTTTCCGTTTGGTACATGGAGAAGAAATGTTAAGATTAAAGAGACCGGTGTTTGGAGCGGTCTCATCATGGCGGATTCGGGTCTCGGATGGACATCATTTGCCGAGTGGGTGTGTCTATGAAGCGGTGTTTCCCTTTCTCTTTTCTTGTCGAAAACAACTTGTTATATGATTAAGATAGATCACATACCTCATTTTTTACTACTGTATTTTTGATCTACTCTAAAACACCCTTTGGTACCGTAATCCAAAAACAGAGCTCATAAAACTATGAGTTTCTCGATAACACATAGCATTTGTTTTTATCACTGATAAAATAAGAAAACAAAAAAACAAACAAAAAAACAAACAAACAACAAACGAAAACTATAATGATCAACATTATTTATGTACATCTAATGTTGATTGTTTTAATGACAGTCATAAAAAAAATAATTAATTCCTAATTTTAACATATAGTATTTAACAGCATACTGCATCCTAAACAATGTATATCTAATATACTAATTACTACAATTTGGAATATATTATTTACATGAAAACTTTTGCTATTCCTCATTGTACGGTTTGTAATATTTTACGAGTGAAAGTTTATTGTATTTCATTTCCGCAGCGGACTGCAAGGCGATGAGCACTCAGCAAAAAAAAATTAAAAATGAAAATAAAACTGGAAACTGAATCTAAAAACAAACAAACTAACTTTTATAAAACCCTATCATCACTTAGGTAGTAAAGCAATTAGAACTCAAGAAAAGTGATTTGATTCTTGTTGCATTTCATAATTTTTTTTTTTAATCAAGCCATTAGAATGCAGTCTGATTTTGCCAGCATTGCCGTCGGTGAAAGTTACGGCAACCATAGCGTGCGTTTCTCTGACGCTTTGAAGAATTATAGGATTGATGAATTGGACCAAAAGGTTGATATTGACCCCCTGGATGTATGCCGGGAATTCAGAAGTATAGCTGGTGAATGCGCATTACAGGAGTCTCAGAAAGGAAATATTAGTGTCAGTAAGGACTGGGAGTTGGAAGCATCATATTGGAATCTATTTGATCTAATGAACAAATTCAGAAGCTCTTCAACTGAACAGAGACATCAATTGAATTCTTATAATACAAGAGCCGCGTATGAAAAGGAATTACTGCAAAACAATAGGGGTTTGTATGAGTTGTGGATCACATTAGTCTGGCTGCAGGATAATCTGCCACCACTGCAAAGACCAGACAATTTACCAACTTCTAAATGGACTAACACAATACTAAATCAAGGTTTGAAAAGTCAAGATGTTGACTATCCACTGCGTGAAAAGTCTGTCTCCATTGACCCAAAGGATAAAGAACAAGACCGTTTGTTCTTCAAACACATATTTGACCTTTTGTTGAGAGGTCAATTAGAAGAAGCTCTAAAAGAGTGTTCTTTATCTGGAAACATTGTGATGGGTATGATTATCTGTGGGTTGCAAGAATATGTGAATCCCAAAATTGATATCCACTTGAAGGACGAATTCGAAACACAACAAGGGATCAAAAAGCATTCTCTATGGCGGAGAACTGTTTATACAATGTCTCAGAATATGGGCCTTGACTCATATGAGCGTGCTATTTATAGCTTTCTATCCGGTACTTTGCCAGATGAAAAACTTCTTCGTGAAACACAGTGGGAGGAATTATTGCTAATTTACATAAACCAGAAGTTGCAAACTGAGATTGAAAATCATATGATCAAGGCTGGGTTTGTAAAATCAGATGAACTAGAGGTCTTTATCCCAACATCGGTGTTACCATTACAAACTATTTTAGATTTGATTTCGGAGATGAGACCTACAGAAAGTGAGCACCCTCTTAGATCGTTAATTGCTTCTATAATTCTCGGAACCACTAATTCTATTATTCATTCATCTGTGGAATTATTGCTTGATGCTATCAACGGTAACTCCAACGAAATGGTTCAGGAACCATACTTGTTAAGAGTGGTCACCCATACAGCGGCCCTATTACAGCTTACTGGTAGTGGTCAGATAGATGAAGCTGATAAATCAAAGCTTTTAACGTCATATATTAGTGTTTTAAAATTACACCAGCTATTTGATTCAATTCCAGTTTATATGACCTTCCTAACAGAAGATGATATGCTAGAGGCCTATTCTTTCGTGTTGTCTACTATAGACAATAGTTCACAAAAGAAGACCCAGTTAGAAATAATGAACTTACTTCAATTGCCTAGCTCAAATATCATCAAGAGGTTAACACAAAGAGTTTTTGATGAAACTGAACCGGAATACAAACCCACTAACTATATGGCTATAACCTTTGAGACCAATGAAATTGATTTGCATTTGATAAACTCCGTGGAGTGGCTAATAGAAGGTAAGCTCTATTATGATTCAATGAATTCCATAATTGCACTGTCAAGGAGATTTTTACTAAATGGTAGGATAAAATCACTAGAACTATTTTTTGATAGAAATGATTTGACTGCCATAATAAACCATTTCGAACTAGTCAATGTTGTCAACGATGACAATGATCTTCAAATTAAATTCATGAGGAAAGAGTTATCTCAGTATGAGAATCTTGTTCAAGGATTTAGCGAATACGAAAACTGGCAAAAATCTGTGAACCTATTAAATTCAGAGTCTAATATCCCAACATTGATTGAAAAATTCCAAAGTTTTTCTAATGATGTTGATCTTCTAATTAAAAGTTTTTTAGTTGAATTAAGCGAAGATGAAACTTTTGAGGATCGTAATTTAGCATACGAAATTAGGGTACTTTACATCCCATATCTAATAATGGAACTACATAAGAAGTTAGTTGAAGCTAGTAAACTACTAAAGATTCCAAAATTCATATCTCAAGCATTAGAAATGACTAACTTTGTCGCTAACGAATCTGGAAAAATATACCAACTCTTCCAGGAAGGCGGTCAATTGAAAGACTACTTGGAACTTGTAGCTCAAACAGCAATATTACTAGAGTAATTTGATATGTATCAAATACATTAATGAATATTACAACTACGAAAAAAATAAAAATAAAAATATAAGTAAATAATAATCATCATACGAATGTGTAGGTTTCTGTTTTATGGTTCAGTTCAGGTCATGTCGAGAGAATAGTGACTAACAATGGTGTATAACTTGCGAAATTTGAAAGTATAGATTCGTGAATTAAAAAAAAAACAACTGTAAAAACTATATACTAAAAATTAAAAATAGAATAAACAATTGAAAGTTATAAAAGGGCTAAACTTTCTAAAACGTTTCGTGGTCATCAAAGTCATCATATTATTTTTTTTCGATCATTTTTTGTAGCTGGTGGAAGATCTTATCTCTATGAATAGCTAGTGGGTCTTCCTTGTCCGTGGGGAAAAACTCGTTCCTAGGAATTTCTTCATCTTCTTCAAAATATTCGAATTCACCATCACTACCTTCATCTTCGTCTTCATATGGGTGATCTAAATCAATGAAATTCGAGTCATTGATTGAACGTAAAATATTACTACTTCCTTGTAATTTCGCAAACACTTCGTCGTATGATTCTGTAGTTTCGGTATTGATCATTTTTGGTTTTATTATATCCGCAGAGTCCGTCAGTTCGGGTCTTTCATATTCGTCATTATCTCTTTGTTGGAAAAATTCCTGTTCTAACTCTGCTATTTCCTCACCTTCACTTCCAAATAATATGGATCTATCGTCATCCTCATCTTCTGGATAATCGTTTTTATAATAGTTTTCATCATTGGAATCTTCTTCATCAGATAAGAACTGTTTATCTGAGTCTGATTCTTCATCAGGTAACAGGTCACCATGTTTATTAATGATCTTGATAAAACCTACATTAGTTTCTTGGTATCGTTTATATTCGTCCTCGGGAACCTCCTCCAGATGATACACATCATAGACAAAATCAAGACTTGGTAGGTGAATAACCTCAGCTGCCTTCCCCGAATAATGTTTCCTACTTGGCTTTCTCTTCTTTGTTTTTGCTTCTTCTTCATCACCATGCAGTTTCAGATAGCTGTCAACCATCTGTGTGATTTCTGGAGGTAGATCTTCACCTGGTAACGGAGTTGTCTCCCTTTTCTTATTAGTGCTTTTGTCAACATCCTCTCGGGTCCTTTTCCTAGGCTGTTCCAACACAAAGTGCCTGTGATCCTCTGCAGCTTTAAGTAATGGTGTTATACTCTCCTCTTTATTCAGTTCATCATTTGAACCTACTGTCTTGGATAATTTAAAAATGTATCTGGCCTTCTTTTTCCTCTTCAATTCCTCCTCATGGAGTAACAGTGTTTGCACAGAATCCTCATCCCTCCTTCTTTTCAGTCTAATGTACTCTGGACGATCAGGCATATCTAAACTCTGCACCTGATTGTGGAAAATGTATAAGCCAAATGTTAATACAGTCTCAATGGAGATATGGTAATAGCAGTTTGAATAACTGTTGAATTGAGATGTGTTAGTATGACTTCCCTTTATTTCTATTTTATATTCTATTTTTTGTGTGCTTGTGTGCTAACAAAAAAAAAAAACAAGATTTGGCACAGAGAAACGTAATTAAATCACGTGATGATCTTAGCGTCTTAATATCGAAAAGAGTTGCTCCCCAATCACACAAGGTAACCGTTCTTTGAAATAAACTGAAGATAAAGGTTATATTTAATTTGTAGTAGTTTCGTTATATAATGTTTATACGTAATTCGTATGATGAGTCAATACGCGTGACTTTAAAAAAATTTGTTTTTGGTAATGGATAGAATCTATTGCAAAAATGTTAAAAATTAGTAACTATACAAAATTTCTATATTTCTTCTGGTTTGACTTCAGTACATCAATTGACACTATATAAAAGTACCCACCACTACCTGTCTTTGTCAAATATTTGCTGATGAGGTATAGGATGAAATAAAAAATAATTTGAAAGAAATTAAATCAACAAGAAAAAAATAGCAATTCATGTATACATACTTTGTATTCTGATTCTGGAAACCAAAACTACAACAGGTTAGATATATTACGCAATTTGTATTTGCCTATGTATTACATGTAGCTGAATATGAAAAAAATTCAATAACTGCTGTAGGTTTTATCTTTTTCTTATTTTTTTGTGTCAGACCTAGGCTAAGAAAACGTCAACGGTAAAGAAAATAAATTCACTGCTCCAGTCGCACTGTATCCAACAAAATAAAATATCATGTAAATCAAGTTATAATGAGACTTTGAGGTCGTTAACTATAAAAGAAAAAACCTAGAGGATTCATATTCAAACATGGAAGGGATAAGTGAATTATGGCAGCAGAATATACTTAGAATTCTAAGAGCAAAGGAAGTTATATATAATGAAAAATCATGTAGTTACAAGTTTTTGACCGGACAAAATATTATTGCTCTTGTTACTGGTGGCTGTCAAGGATTAGGACTAGAAATTGCAATAGCACTAAACAACAAATTTTCAAACATTGTAGTGATTTTGGTTGATGTTGTAAGTCCTCCGCCAGACATATCCAAAAAATATCATAATTTTATTTTCCATAGGTGTGATATTTCGGATACATTTCAAATATTACTTTTGAGAAAAAAGGTCCTTTTGGACTTTGGCCGCATTCACATTTTGATTAACAATGCTGGTATAACTAGTATAAAACCACTTCTACAAATGACTGAATCTGAAATTCAAAATTTACTGGCTGTCAATTTAATTGCTGCTCACCATATGATAGCCGTGTTCTTACCAGACATGAAGTACAATAACCAAGGGTGTATCGTGAATATAACTTCTGTATTGGGTGAACTTACTCCATCTCGTTTGATAGTTTATGGGGTGTCGAAAGCTGGGCTCATTCAAATGCACAAAAGTTTGAGTCAAAAAATCAGAGAGTTCAATCACAAATATTCTAATGAACGAAATAGTGGCCTAAAAACAATTCTGGTATGCCCTGGAAAGATATCGACTACCATGTTCAAAGATGTACAGACACCTTCAAAGATATTAGCTCCTGATTTAAACCCCAAAATCTTGGCCAATACAATTGTTGAAAATATCGACCAAGATATTACATATTGTATTAGGGAACCGTACTATACCAGATTGATACCCTTTTTCAAAGAGTTAGACCAAATTTTTGTTAACGGATTAAAACTTTGGAGTGGAATGAACGATGTGACTCATATTTAAACTATAAAATTGTTTTACCGATTGTCATATAAAATGAACGGCAACCAAATATTTTCTTTACACCTGCAGTAATATATCGAATCCCCAATGCTTTTTATTTATACATTCTGAGAGGTATCATATAGTATATATAAACATTTAGCTACAAATATGAAAGTTCATTTCGTACCTTCTCTAATCTTTTTCCAGTATTCTAAATTCTTTTCCGCGTAGCTTTTCATGTATGATGAGTAATTTGAAAGTATATCTTGCATCTCCTTTTCCCTATCGGCAGAAAATTTTGGGAGTTCCACCTTTATTACAGCTTTGTTTATTTCTTTCATATCAGAAGAAGCCACTTCATATGCTTCCTTCAAGTGTACAATCTCCTTTTTTAAAGAGGCAGATGCAACTTCAGGATCAATTTCTTGGTAATTAACAGTTTCCTTGACTTTAGTGGCCAAGTCAGTTACTTTATTGAAAAACATGGCTCCGTATCCTTGAGATGTCCCACGTGTCGGTTTCTGAGGTTTTTTCCTTTGGGAAGCATTATTTCCTTGATCTTTATCAAATTCAATTTTGCTTAGGCTATAGTCCTTAGATTCTAAAGATTTTTGTAATTTTTGAAGTTGTAAAACTTTTAGTTTTCTGAAATTTAATAACTCTGTGACCGAGTTAGAATTATAAATTGCTTCGTTAAACGGTTCATTAATATTGTAGTATAGATTACTCACCAGAGTTTCATTTGCTGATGAGGTACCATCAAGAGCATCACTGATTTTTGACATTTCCGAAGCTATATCAGGCAAAGATTGCTGGGTGCTTGAAAAATCTGAAAACGCCTCTGAGAGCTCTTGGTAATCGTGTTTTAATTCATTAAAATTTTTGGTTATTCTTCGATTATATTTATAACCATTATTAATAATTACTTCATAGCGTTTGTGCTCCTTTTCCTGAGTCAAAAATTCATCAAGTTTATCTTCCTCTTTGTTGTCTATCACAAGATTACTTAATTCCTTTTTGCCGAGACTCAATGCACTTGGGATTGGTAAACAAGCATGGATTCTGGTTGTTTCCATTGGATCCAATGGATTAGATTGTAACTGATTTCTTGGTAAAGTCGAAAACGTGGGTGAGCTGTTTACAAAGTCTGACCAATTGACATTGTTTGGATTCAAAAAATCATCTATCAGCGAAGTCTGAGAAATCTCTTCATTATCCAAAAGTTTATTCAGAAATTTAGTTAGCATTCTGATTCTGTGACGTATCATCACCTCATCATTGTTACTAACTGAGTTATCAATAACAGAGAGCGAAAGATCTACTGAATCAACATGCTCTGATGGTAAAAGGTATTTTGAAGTCGTCCCAGTAATCGATTTGCTATAGGTTTTTATGGATTGTTTTTCTGGAATAGGCGGTATAATTAAAAGAGGAAACAATTTTACTAAAATCGACCTAAGCGATTCAAAATCACTGTATCTTCTTCTAACTGTCGTATTATTATATTTGATAAAGTAAGCAATGAAATTACGACCTTGCCCTTCTGAAACCTTCTTCGCTTCTAATATTCTAACATGTCCTTTTGGTTTTGAATTCGAAATTGTGTTTTTAGATGTTAGCTTTGATTTCGCTTCTTTAGATTCTTTTTTGCCATCAGCAGCTACGGAATTCTCTTTCGTATCTACAGACGAATTCTTTAATGGTCTTGACGCCAAGATCTCATCTTGATCTTGGTCATAATCCAGGTTTGGGTTGTGTAAACTCTCGCTTCTTCGTACAGCAGAATCTCTAATACTGTCATTCTTTTCCAGTTTTGGTTTGCCACTATTATGTTGAGATTTTTGACTACTGTTCGATGTTCGTTGGTTTGCATCAATAAAAGGATTATCCTTTTCAAGTATTGCTGTATGCACCATTTCTTGGGGAGACTTCAAAACATCAGCCTCACTTATTTCTCTGCTGAGATTTTTCCTTTCATTCGATGTACTCGATAAACCACTTGATTCCAACTTTTCCGGAGTATTTGACATAGTTTCTGCTGCAGATGGCGACCTACTTGCAGTTAGATCCGGTTTGTTTATGGTTCCAAGACGAGAATCCTTAGCAGCTCTGTCTGATTTCAAAGAATCCTTGACATCACTTGAAACAACAAGTGAGCTGTCACTTTTTGCAGGACTTTCAGACTCCTCATCATCACTTCTTATTTCAGGTATATCCTCAATCGATTCATCTTTTACTACCCCAGTCAACTTAGTGTTAGTTTCTTCTATGAGACCATTACTAGTTCCAGTATTCCTTGTCTCGGTTTCATCATGGCTCTTAGTTCCTGCTTTATCACGATTCTCAAAAATTGTGTTAGAATCTTCATTGTCATTATGATCATTTACCTTCTCCGCTTTCTCCGGTATACTTGTTTTCATTTCATCATCTTTTGACTCTTTGTTCTCGTCGCCAGTCGAATTATCCTCATCGGTGATTTTAGCTTCTTCACTTCTCCCCCGGTTCTCAGGTTCCCGTCCGTAGACCTCCGGTTCCTGACGATCAGCCACTTTACTAAAATCCAACGCCTCTTCAAACCTCTCAGGAGAGCCTTCGTCATCACTCTGTCCAGATGTATCATTCTTATCAACATTTACTTCATGATCAATGTCTCTGGACACACGCTTGCCAGACTTCCCTTTATGCTTACGCCCCATCGTTGCAATTTAAAAATCTAAGAAATCAATAACTCCAAAAAAAGAAACAAAATAAATAACAAAACGACAACAGCCAACTGATTAACCAGAATGAACACAGACTTCTCTTTTTTTCTAATAAGATTCAAAAAATAAATCTGCTAAAAAGTAAAACTCCGGACGTGTATATTGGCAGTTCCTGAAAGATAACTAATCAACCGTAACACCGCACTAGAATTAGAAATATACACACACAGAAAGACTGAACTTCACCTTGATTGAATAACCAATTTTGTTTATCAGCGGCAAAACTTATACTCGCTAGTCTTAAACATGACAGGAATCGATTAACTTTAAAAATTGCTTATAACCATTAAAATGCCACATTGGGTAAAAAGGAACCCCTCATACCCAAAACGGCCCTTAAAAAAAATACATCACACAGAAAATGCCGTAGCAGCTACAATTAATGTACGTATGGGCGTACTAGATCAACACGCGACTTTAACGTCGAAAATGCTTGAAAATTTTCAAAAAACAGACACACTCACAGTTAATTATTGCGATGAGCTGATTTGCGATGAGCTCATCGCTTTACAAGTACGGTATCAGTTACACATTGCCTAGCTTATTCTTAGTTGCAAAAGCTCACTGTTGACTTTTTGGTTATAGTCAAGGTGGAGAACGATGGTTACGGAGAGTTCTGTGGTTTTAAAATACCTTTCGGAGGACCAACAGAGAGCCTTGATTGGCGATCTTGTTAAACAGGATAATTTTGCTGATCTAGCGGGTCTATTGGATTCAATTGATATATATGTGGGCGACGCCAATGTTGAACTCCTGTTCGGTAAGATTGTGGAGCGTGTGGAGCAAGAAGTGGATATAATTGACCAGAGAAACGAGCACAACGATATTGGATGTGATGACTTGTCCGGTGACATGGCTACTTATGCGCATATTCTGTATAAGATACCTGAGTTGTGGATCAGGTTTGAAATACTGGTTGAAGACATATTTGTTTCTTACATCATCAATAACAAGAGCAGGCTATCGAAGGAGTTTCAACTACAATTTGAAAAGGAAATTGTACATAGCAAGGAAACCGATGAAAACAATCCAATTGAGACCTTAGATGTAATTACTTACCTAGCATTTTTAGAAAGGGTTTTTCTAGAGGAAGAAGATGAAACCACTAATCTAAATGTGGTGGTGCTTGATAAAATTCTTTTGTTTTTACAAACTTGTAACGTTGAAAATATCGCAGTCACAAGCTCTAAACTAATGAGATGGATTCACAAGGAAGTGGTTCACAAGAGTATTGAGGACAACAACTACGATCAATTCCTGTGGAAGCTGGTATCATTAATGAATACTGAGAGCACAACTGAGGAATGGAAACAAAGAATTTGCCTATCGCTTCTACTAAGAATATTGACGAATCCAGAGGCTTCTAAACAATGTCTCACTTTCATTCAAACAAACAATTTCTGGAAATTAATACATACGGCACTGAACCACTCCATTCACGAATACAGAAAACTAGGTCTATCAATCATGAAATTAGCTATTCGGAAGTTGGATTCCCTAATCACAACCCCGTTTCAAGATGAGTTATTTTACTGGAATCCGGAAAATAAAAAGGAAATTATCGAGTCTTGGAAGAGGTATACCACCATTTATGAACTGGTTGCGTTAGATACCGCCTTAAATCAAATTCAAGACGCTAGATTGGATATTATTGATTTGTTTAACGATAAAAACTTACCACCTTCCTGGGGTCTAATTTTATTTTCTACTGGTCTTATGGCATCTATGGAAAGTGTCAGGAAGTATATTGTAACAATTATGTTAGATATAAAAAATCCAGCAGTATTTTCTTCCAACTTAGATGTTTTAAGAACAGCTTTTTTACCAGCTTTAATGTTTGCCCATTTTTTCAATACTGAAGGCACTGAATGCCCACATGGTGACAGATTAGTTTTGTTTGTAAGCCAAATTATTGAATTTTCTGATGTGAGAGATGACATTATATCAGCCATTTTACAACTATTAATAGATCAAGGAACGGCTTTTGATCCTGCGAGAATTTATGTTGCCTATGGTCTCTTGGTTTGTTTGGCCAGAAAATTTCCAAAATCGTTGACCTCCATTCATTTGGGATACTTGAGAAAATTATTTGAATTTGAATGCGAAGAAGAAGTCTTTGAAACTGTTCTTCAATCTGTGTACTTGAAATTACTATTGCAAATGAAACCAGATAACGGTTCTTTGGAACTAATTAATACTCTGGCAACTTATGTCAAATGTCAAAGAGGTAGTTATAAGTATCTAAAGCCTATGGTTGAAGATTTTAGAGATTACTGCATAATCAACTTTGAACCAAATTCTAGCAGTACTGAATTAGCAAGTTACTTGAATAATGACCCAATTTTTGATGCTCTTTCATGTACGTTTTTTGATAATATCGACTGCCGTCAAAAATATCCGGTATTACTAGAACTCATTAAGTCAGATGAATTGGTTGTAGGTGACAATGCAAATATTGTTAGTCAGCTGTCTGATTTATTGAATGGTTTAGAGAATGACGAATATTATAGAGATTCATTCCTACTTACCGAGGCATCAACATTGGCAACCAGTACATGGAATGCTATAAATATAGGGAATCTGTATTTATCTTTAAGGAACAACTTTGGAGCTGAGAAATTTAAATTTTTTGTTCACATTTACTGTAAAGTTTTGAGATTAAGCAGCATTAATATCGATATTTCATTTAATGATGTTTGTGATATCTACGATGTTATTCGTGAACATTTAAACACAAACAACGAAATTAAAGACTATAAATATAAAGACAGTCTCTTTGGTTCATATTTCATGCTGCTGAAGGAATATATGAAAGTCACACCGGTGGAATTTAGTGATTATGAAAATGGCTCCTCAGGATTAAACAATATAGTTAAAATTTTAAAAAGGAACATTTCAAAAGACAATGGCTATTATGAAGGAAATCTAGGAGTTACTGATATTTGTCAAGAGGTCATTAATACCTACCTAGTTCCAGTTAATGTTCAAAGTAAAAAAACTGGTCAACTTAGAGATGATTTGTTGATGATATTGACATATATATGGGACAATATCAGTGGCGAAAGGCTTATATTAAAGGAGAAGAAACTTCACCTACATTTGATTTCAACTTTATTCAACCCCTACCTAACATTGGCTAGTATTGGTGATCAAAAGGTTACCGATACCTTGAGAGATTATGGTCTGGATATTGTAAGTAAGTCCTATTCGAGAAGGTCTCTTCTTCCAACTCTTTCAAGAAGTATTGCCGATTTCTTCAAACTCTACGCAGACAAACTTGATAATTCTAAAGATAACCACTGGATCATTGAAATTTTAATTTCAATATTTACAAAAATACAAATGAATGAAAATGTATTCAAGTTAAAACCTGTCATATCACATTTCTTCGATCATTCTTTATCTACCTTTATGGGTACAAACTCGAGTCTATATAAGGATGTTTATGGTGAAGATGAATTCTCAGCTAGAATATATGTTATCTACGCAATTTCACAAGGGTCTCCAATTTTGAAACAGGATATTATCCAATTCATTATTGCAAATACTAAGGCCTTAAACCCTATCAAGAGAACAGACGGTGTAGAAGGCCTAGAAAGACTACTATTATGGCAATTAATTTTGCTTTCTATTTTATCAACTAAAGCTCCAATAGTTTCCGATGATATATTTGCCAAGATTTTGCGAAGCATTGAAGATGAGAGTTCACCACTTGTCAGAATTTGCAAGGAGTGGTCGATTTCCGAAGTATTATCCAAAACAGATGATGAACAGCAACTCAGAAAAAGCTTCGATTATCTCTTCAGTAACTTTTACGATCATAGTCAACCTATTTTAGCTGTAAGTGTTGAAAAAACTGTTTTCATCACTTTGAAGGCACTAACTTTCAACAAGAAAAGTAAAATTTCAACAAGTCTTCTAGAAAAGTTTGTTTCTGCATTGGTAGCTAATTGTACCTCTAATAAACCATTAGTTAGACACTTCTCCAATTCTTTGATTCTAACTTTTTGGCCTATATTTGAAAATATCATCACCGATGAGACTGTTAAAGCTATCTTAAGAAAATTGTATAACAATGCACAGGAATCACAAGTTGTTGGTCAATATAGGGCTGGCGATGCAAATGTTTGGGATCTTTTAGAAGATTGCAATTTGACAGCGATATTTGGTGGTGTCTTAAAGAAAGTTATCGACCATGAAATTCCTTATCTTTCTCAAGAGGCATTTACCGCTTATCTACCGGGAGATGTTACGCTTCCAGTTGGTACTGACGAGGTCGATAAGTGGTTAGATAAGAGAGCCATTAAAAATGCCAGCGATCCAAACGTCACAACCAAAAACTCAGTCTCCGACTCTTTACAAACTAAAAGTGGTGCTTGGGAAACTGTATTGGATATCGATCAAAAGAGATCCAACGAAATGATCAAAAGATCTGACTTGATTGTTGTTTCATCCCTTGTTGATAAACCACCAAATCTGGGTGGTATCTGTAGATTATGTGATGTGCTTGGTGTTGGCCTACTGACAGTCCAAGACCTGCGTGTTAGAAACCACCCACAGTTCAAGAATGTTGCAGTAACCGCGGATAAATGGATGCCAATGGCGGAAGTTCCAGTGGATGGTATAAGCGATTTTATGAAGAAAAAGAAGAAGGAAGGTTACACCTTAATTGGTCTTGAACAAACCGACAAATCTGTTCAATTAGATAACGACTTCAAATTCCCAAAGAAGTCACTAATCCTACTGGGTACTGAGGCACACGGTATTCCTGGTCATCTATTGAATGAGCTAGATCTATGCTTGGAAATCAAGCAACACGGTGTCATTAGATCTATGAACATTCAAACCGCTACTGCAGTTATTGTTCACTCTTACACTGTGCAAATATTATAAAGGTAATAATAGTAAAAAAAAAGAGGATACTTATTTATCATTTGTATATTACTTAGAATAAAAATCTATAACGTCATCTCAATTATTCGTTTTCCAAGGCTTGCACAATTTCTGGAGCATATTTGAGTACCATATCATAACTCTTCTTTAGAACCTCTGGGTCAAACCCCTTTATATAGTTATCATTCAAGGCAATTGTGCGTACGGGAGCAACTACCTTGCCTTCAGACCAGGTTAATATCAGACCATTGTTGGCTACCTCACATTCGTTGGCAGCTGGATCCAGGATGATGTTATTCCCTACCACGGCGAGTAAGAACACCAAAGGTGGTTTAATATTCAGTTTTACCAGGTCATAGTCATGAAAAGTGGGAAGTTCTTCTACTTGCAGATCGTCGAAGCTCGAGACCAATTTTGGCAAGTATGTAGACCTCAGAGCCGAGTAGATGGCAAAGGATATGAGAGAGACTGGATTTGAATATGAAGATATAACCAGCACATCGATGTACAGCTTGAAACTGTATTTTTTAGTCAGCTGTAGTGATTTGGGATCTACTGTGGTACCTATCTTCAGCACTTTCTTCAAAAATGAGGATGTGGACTCCACCAGCAAGGAATCGTCACGTTGTCCAACAATGTCAACATCAACCTCGACCAACTCGTCCTCTACCGTGTGATCCACCACCTTGGACTTAATGCTAACAATACACTCACTACCGTCACTCGCTATGATACGTGTAGAACCGTTAGAGCTCGGAAGAAAGTTAACAAACAGCTCTATAGGCCTGCTCTGGTATGGTGCTCTCCCATCAGGTCTAATAGCAGGACTTCCCTTCAACGAATCGGCCAAGTAAGACTTCTCAGTAATCGAAAGAACCATTTGTTCAAAAAATAATATGTGTGCCAGTTTCCAGTGCTAATGTGTCAAAATAGCAGTTCACAGTATGAAATCAGTGTGAAATAATCACAACCATTGCAAGCTGCTTATACGGTTTCTAATAAAAAATTTTTATGAAGCTCATCGCATTTTTTAACCAAAAAAAAAAAAAAAATAAAATTTTTTTTTTCACTGTGAAAATTGAACGGTGCTACGGCTGTTTCTGAGAACCGGAACCCAATTTGCAATGGTATTTATCAAATCAATATTGATTTATATTAAATATTATTTAAACAAAACGCTGTTTGTATATATATTCTCGTTACATGGAGTGTTGTGTTTATAGGTACAGACTGTTGGGAGCTGCGACGTCGACCTTGGAGTTGTCCATGTCGATAGCTGAAGGTTTGCGTTCTCCCAGGCTGTCGTAGGTGTTCTGCTTGGCAGAAGGCTGGGTCCTGTATGCGAGTTCGTTGTTCAAAGCCTCCAGTCTCTCCTGGGAGTTTTCCAAGACCAGCTCGTTCTCCCTGATAGACTCGTGGAACAGTTCAATGTCGTCTGAGCCCAGCCCTTCGTCCAGCTCTTCGCCCTGCATGTCTACATCCTCTCCCTGTAGCTTCTTGATATAGTTGTGCAGTCTGTCGTTTGACCTGTTCAGGTGTCTAATACTGTTCTCCAACTCATCTTTTATCCTTGTCAATTCGTCATCACCCATGTCGCTGATAGCTATTTTGAAACTAGCCACATCAACGGGTCTCTTCATTCCACTAGCTGTCGTCATAGTTTATTTTCTCTTGTTCTTCTCTTGTTCTTTGTTCTTGTTCTTGCAATTTATCTCCCTCTTTTTTACCCAATGGTATTTATACTGCAGAACTCCAATTAGAAACTCCTTCTATTACCCCTTCATCAATCATCAAATGCCTACACCCCTCTTTTTTTTTTTTTTTCCCAGCTTTATTGATTGTTTACCCCTCCATCGCATCCAAAGTAAAAAAATGCCCTTTCCATCAACAACACACACAAACTTCTCTTCACAGGGGAGAGGAAAAGCAAGGTGCTTATCACTCACACGTGCCGCATGGCCGTTGTTCATATCCATCTGCCCAGTGGATTCATGGTCTTGGATGTCTTGGTCAGTAGCCCGCTGTGCGTCTTCTCTTCTTTCATGAGCCAGGCAAACTCGATGTTTGGTTCCTTGAGACACTCGTCCACTGGTACTGGTGCTGATGCTACTACTGGTGCTGATGCTATTGGTGTTGTCGTCGCGTTAGAAGATATGATGGGGTCGTTGGCGAAGTGTGTGGTGATCAAATGGTCAACCACTTTCCAGCCGTATGCGTTGGTATATCTGCGTCTGACGTTGATGCTGTTATGTGCGTCACCACCTAGTGTCACCAGGACTTTCCGCCATGTTTTGCCGGTGTGCCATCTCCGGGCAATTAGCTCCTGTAGCTGATACTTGTCAAATGTGTATTTCTTCTTGTGTAACATTAAACTTAGTTCGTCGGGAGGGGCCACTTCCTCGGCCTCATATAGCTCGTCATGGATAATGACATCGGATGCACGCAATGTGTTGAAATCCTTGGGTGCTGCGGGGGTAACAAGATTTCCCACTGTATGGTTGAACGAGACCCTTCGAAACACTTTCGATTTGGGATAAAATTTCTTATACTCGTAGTATCTTGCTGACGTTTTGAATTCGTTCCAGTTGGTGATGATGTTGATATCTTCCACAGCCATAGCATCACTAGTAGTATTCTTAATTTTCATATTCATGTCAACCAAAATCTTATTATATCGTAGGAAGAGTAAAGACGAACTCACCAGTGGCACAACTCCATCATTTATCGCGTTAGCATATATTGTTCTTCTAGCAAATTTCTTCAAAATACCATGAGCTGGCTCCCCAGACAACAAGAATAATATCTGTAGATTTTTCTCTTTTAAATGCTTATGAAACCTGAGATCTTCACCAGTCTGTCCCAGTGCTCCAGAAGAGAGTAACTTCTTCACATAGTTTCCGATATCAGTATATAATCCAAGAAACGGTGTCGCCATTGCAATAAAGTTCACCGGTTGAACTTTCTCAAAGAACCAAGGGTACAAGAGAGCAATGTACGCTATGGCAAATGTTTGTATCAAACCACCCAACGAGTGACCAATGAACGATATTTTTGTTATTGATGTTTCATATACTTCATCAACTATATATTTGGCGAGTCTTATTCCCAAAGTTTTTATACCTAACTCAGTTTGACACACGTTACCACGGTAACCGTCAACAATCAAATTTTCTTCAACGCTATTTGAGGCCTCCTGAATTCGTTCCATAATGTACATCATATCATTGGGAACATTAGAGTACATACCATGTGTTATGATGACCAGATGTTTGCTCTTAGGAGTTTCGTGTTCATTGAGCTGGCATGAATTAGCGCCCAAACTCATAAATTTCTGTATATCATCATTTCGTACTTTCTGCAGCTTGTGAATGGTCTGAGAGTGGTCTTCGACATACTTGGTCCTCGAGAGTTGATGTGGATCACAACTGGCTATAATTTCGTACTCCACTTTGGACTCGGTGCTGAATAAAATCTCGGATACTACATCTATAACCCAGTAAAATTTACCATCATCACTCACAGAGGCATCAGCAGCGTTCAACGAAAATGTGAACTTCTTTTGCGGTTCAATACTAGTCTTGAATATTGGATGACAACCCTTTGTAACTGCTGTGTTTGGAATCAAGGGCCTACAATCGCAATATAACACAAACGGACCCAACAGATACGCTACTTTCCCGGACAACTTAGTCCTGTTCTTGACCCTAACAGCAATTTCCTTCCCTTCACACACCTTCTGGTCTATACCTACCAGAAACCTGTCAGCTTGACCTACACCCAAAGCATCTCTGAAATGAAATATAACGGGATCCATAACAGTATCTCAATCAAGTTGCAATTAAACAATTTGCAATATAAAATACAATTCGCAAATACAATACTGTTATCCAGATCAATAATGTTATCCAATACAATATGCAATTGGTGGAAAATAAAAATACTGGTATTATCATTGAAATATTTTATTCAATTTTATTTTTTTGTGGGTTCAAGAAGCTCATCGCTGATTTTAACGAAAAAACAAAAAAAGCTGCAAATTCCAAAAAGAAGTTTGATATTTCAAAACACTGAATGCTGAATGAGTTTTCTGCTTCTTCTGGATCCATTAGTGTAGTAGGAAAGTTGATATTGACCAGGAGGGGTTTTTGTGCGTAATGGAGCAGACAGAGTATACTAAGGAGAAGAAGGTTGGTGAAGGTACCTATGCTGTTGTGTATCTTGGTAGCAAGCAGAGCACCGGGAGGCAGATTGCTGTGAAGGAGATCAAGACGTCAGAGTTCAAGGATGGGTTGGACATGTCTGCTATCAGGGAAGTGAAGTATTTGCAGGAGATGCAGCACGTCAACGTTATCGAGCTGGTGGATATATTTATGTCGTACGGGAACTTGAACCTGGTGCTGGAGTTCTTGCCTACTGATCTGGAAGTTGTCATCAAGGACAGGTCTATTCTCTTCACGCCGGCAGACATCAAGTCCTGGATGCTGATGAGTGTGCGTGGTGTGAACCATTGCCACAGGAATTTCATCCTGCACAGGGATTTGAAACCTAACAACTTGTTAATAGCGCCAGATGGGCAGATCAAAGTGGCAGATTTTGGTCTGGCGAGAGCTGTGCCGTCGCCACACGAAGTGTTGACATCAAATGTGGTGACGCGTTGGTATAGGGCTCCCGAACTGTTGTTTGGAGCCAAACACTACACATCAGCCATCGACATATGGTCTTTAGGGGTTATATTTGCGGAACTGATGCTGAGAATACCCTACCTGCCGGGACAAAATGATATAGAACAGATGGAAGTCACATTCAGGGCGTTGGGAACGCCAACAGACAGAGACTGGCCCGAAGTGTCCACGTTCAACTCATATAACAAACTACAGGTTTACCCACCGCCTTCCAGAGACGAACTACGTAAGAGATTCATTGCTGCTACAGAGAGCGCACTTGATTTCATGAACGGCATGCTATGTCTGAACCCAGTGAAGAGATGGGACGCAGTGCAATGCCTCGAAAGTGACTATTTCAAAGAGCTGCCTCGTCCTACTGATCCAGCCAACATAGATATATTCAAGAAATGATGTATAAAGTATTAAGGACAATATACAATATATAGAAAAAATAAATATCACGAACATCATAGACCATGAACTATCGATATTTTCTAAAAACAACAACTAAATAAGCAATATAACACAAATTTACAGAAACAATTAGCACTGCGTTAAAAAAAAAAAAAGTGAACTTGGGAATTTCAGTGTTACAACATTGAATCATGGGTTCCCTTTAATCGTATGAATCTGTGTACAGTACAAGGTCGAACGCAATCCATCGGTTTTCAATTTGAATAATGTCGTTGCTTGGTAAAATATTGGGTCGGCAGAAGAGTGGTGATTTGCTGAAGGCATTGGAAATTTCTAAGACATTTACTGATCACTTCCCCAGGAAGAAGACTGTGAATAAGTTATTGTTTGATCTTAATAGTCGACTAGCGTACAAGAAATTGTATCCTGTGTGTGTGGCTCTATACCATAATGCGGATGAAAGGACAGTTACACAGTTGTTACAAGGAGTAAGAGGCTCTGATTTGATGGTAATGAGAAATGCGCTTGAAAGAGTACGAAGTAGGACTCGATACACACGTAAAGATATGCTTGAACTAGAAGGCAAACTGCTGGATAAAGCTGCGGAGCTCGGGGATAACGATGCCATATCGGTATTATCTTTTAAGACTTTAAAGCATGAGCAGCTCAAGGAAACCGAGGTTGATGACGAAGAGATAGAGATAGCCCGGAAATTGTTTAAGGATCTTTACAATATCAATCACCCGTTGACCATTAAGCTTCTAGGAGACATGTCCTTCGATGGCGGAGATACGACAGAGGCACTCAGGTTTTATAGAAAATTCATCGATATTGCTGTGAAGGATGGTGGTAAACTTCTGAATGGTAGTGATGAGCTCATTGGAGAGGTATATGGCAAAATTGGCGAGATTGAATTCACTTACAACTCCAACATGCTAAAAGCCGAGCAGAACTGGCTCAGATGTCTTCAATTGACCTCTGTTGAGAACTCTGTGCGTTGGTATTACCTATTATCACAGGTATATACAAACTCCGAGCCTCTGAAATCACGAGTACTCCTTGAAAAATGTGCATCTCAAGGATTCAAGGAGTCCTTCACCTCACTAGGCTTTCTAGAGATGAATCTATTCAGAAACTCAGACAGAGCAAAAGAATGGTTCAAACTTGGTATGGAAGTCTTTGAATTACAAAGTTTCATTGGATTCTTCGACTGTTGCGTGACATTAAAGGACTGGCCTTCTGCACTCAAATGCTTCAAATCCATAGAGAAGATAGAAAAGATGGATACATTCGGCACTGACTCAAACCATAAGGCGGTGGCCCAGAGTTTCATGCAAACAAGAGCTGACTCAATCGAAAAGGTCCTCTTGAAAGCAGGCTTCCAGTAACCAACAAACAAACCACTGTAAATATAATACGTACAGACTATACTGCATATATTCAAAACAAACATATATACACGACTCATCGCCACTGTTCTTCTTCCTTACTCACCTAGAACCGCCAAAGTACTATATACACGTGACCTATATATTACGCCCCGGTGGTGGGGGTGGTAAGCATATCTCGCAGCGATTTTCCCCGATCAGCGTTTATGAAAACACATACAATTTAATTAACGAGGACATTTGTTCTTTTGTAAAGCTAGAGATAACAAACACTCAATTCAATTGGTAAAATGTCTACATATGAAGGTATGTTCATTGAGTCCTAAGGTATTATACCCTTTAACCTTTTTTTTTTTTCCTTTCTTCTTTTGATATTTGCCACTTTTACTAACATAATCATTTCAAAACTATTTAATTCTGTTAAGCGGGATTTTGTTTTCATGTTAATTTTGGCTTTAGAGGAACACAATCTTAATAATTCAAATGGCAACGATGACTCTGAGTCTCGGCAAGAAATAAGGGATCAATTCAGAACGTTGTATCAAGCGTTCTACGGTGTGCACTCCACGGGCACAGCTCCGCAGGGAGAAGTCAGCACAACATTACTGCAGCTGCTGTCGCAATTGATTCCAGAGAATTTACAAGAGGAATGGCTACAGTCCATGGATTCTACAAACTCCAAACGGTGCTCGGATACGTTTATAGATTCCCTCCCACGAGTGCAGGCAAAGACACTGAAACAAGAAGACGCATGTCCCATCTGCTGTTCTAATTTTGTAGAGGACGAGTATCCATTGGTTATCAAACTGCCCCACTGTGGCCACATGTTCGACTTCGAGTGCATATCTATGTGGTTGTCCAAGAACACAACATGCCCAATGTGCAGAGATAATGTCACCGAAAAGAAGGAACTTCCAGTAGACGTCACCAAAGCAGAACTTGAAGAGGACTGGGGTATGTACGGCTAAAAGAAGATAAAAAATAACCTTGTAAATAACATTGTATTGAACAAAGGATATACTATCGGTTTATGAATTTACAATAGAACTCATCGCCTTATTGAATCTTAATTTTTTTTTAGAAAAAAATTTTTTTTTGCAAAAACTGAAAAATAAAATAAATATTTTATTCAAAAATGTTTTGACAAAGCAGGCCATCATTGTCACAGGCCTTACAAAGTTAGTTACAACAATACAATTGTTTAGTTGTTAACTGTGTCTTGAATAAAGGAAGCTGTCAGATATATTGTTTGGGATAGATTATTTACAGTACTGACTTGAAGATCGACACAAATTTTTTTTTAAAAAAAAAAAAAAATGGGTAAAAGTAGTAAGGATAAGAGAGATTTGTATTACAGAAAAGCCAAGGAAGAGGGCTATAGGGCCCGTTCTGCATTCAAACTATTGCAGTTGAATGAAGAGTTCCATTTCCTAGATGATCCAGAACTGAAACGTGTAGTAGATCTATGTGCAGCACCCGGCTCTTGGTCCCAAGTGCTTTCCAGAAAGCTTTTCGAGGATAAAAAGGTTACTTTGCAGCCAGGAGAACAGGACGATAGGAAAATTGTAGCTGTTGACTTACAACCCATGTCTCCTATAGATAATGTCACGACCTTGCAGGCAGATATCACACATCCAAGGACTCTGGAGAGGATATACGAGATTTTTGGCAATGAGAAGGCTGATTTTGTATGCAGTGATGGTGCACCAGATGTGACAGGTCTGCATGACTTGGATGAATATATCCAGCACCAACTGATCATGAGTGCGTTGCAATTGACTACTTGTATCTTGAAGCGTGGTGGTACTTTTGTTGCAAAGATTTTCAGAGGAAGAGACATAGATGTACTATATTCACAACTGGGTTATCTCTTCGAGAAGGTGGTTTGTGCAAAACCACGTTCCTCAAGAGGTACGTCGTTAGAGGCGTTCATTGTCTGCATAGGCTACAACCCTCCAGAGAACTGGACCCCACAACTTAACGTAGACACCTCCGTCGATGAGTTCTTTGAAGGCTGTGATCTAGGCAAATTATCGATAGACGACGAACCCGTACACTGGAAAGACCACCCACGCTCAATCGCCAAGTTCATGGCCTGTGGTTCCCTTTCCAGCTACGACTCTGATGCCACATACCATAACGTTCCAAGTTCATCAACATCACTCGACCCGGTTCAATCACCCACTAACCCTCCATACAAACGTGCCCTAGAACTAAAGAGAGGCGGCCACCTGACAAGAGCTATATAGCACTAGATTTTTATATAAATAACCGGTCATAATAATATTAGCATAACTGAACTTCACAAAAAACGGGATCATCATTACCGATTTTTCACAATGCGATGAGCTCTGTTCCAATTTTTTCACTACTTTATTTTTTTTTCAGCATTGAAAAAAAAAAAAAAAATGAATTTGAACACTGTATATTCAATAATGCTATGTATGCAGTAGTGTTGTATTAAAGTATCCATACACTTAGTTCAGATCTATTTCAGAAAAATACATCTTTTAATATCGACAATTGACTGCTCACTGCAATTAGGAGACAAGAAAAAACAACTTAAAATATAATAAATTTCATGGTTGATTCAGTGGTGCTGGGCACACCAAGAAGGTCGAAACGTCTGAGGTCGAGCAAGAGAGTAAAATATTCTGATGATGAATCAGAGGCAGATTTGAGTTCAGATACGTCCAAGGAAGATGCCAAAGTGAAATCAGAGAGTGATGATGACGAAGATGAATACGAACCTGCACAAGGTGAAGAGAATACACCAAAAAAAAGTAAACAAACGGCAACTAAGCAAGATGAACAGTCCACATCACTAGTTGAAGCTGAAGAAGAAGAATTGGTACAATTACAGACACCAAGAAAGAAACCCAAGGCCAATTTGACAAAAGAACATGACTTCACGTCTCCATTGAAAAAAGTGATTATGGATAATCTACAAGAATATAAGAACAATAAGGATGTTTCTGATATATTGAAGTTGAGTCGTAACTTTAAACCTACACAGGTACCGAGATCTGAAGACGTTGAAAAATTAAAGGCAAACAGAACTGTTGGTATCTTCTCCGATTCATTTGAGGGTTACTTTGAGCAGAAAAAGCAAGTCAGAAGCAGCAAACTATCTAAAAACTCGATATCGTCTGCACCACATGTCACCAGAGAAGAATTCGGTTTGATAAGTAATATATTTCATAAGAATCTGCATAATGATATGAGAGAAAGCCTATATGACATACAAAGGAAACTGTATCCGCAATACTGGTTCGAGTTGACTCAAGGCTTTTCACTTTTATTTTATGGTATTGGTTCGAAGAGGAATTTCCTAGAAAATTTCATCTTTGAATACCTGTCACCAAAGTTAGCTATATCTCAAAACACAGAAGAAGCAAGTGGGAAGCAATTTGAAGGTGTTCCTGTTGTTGTGGTCAATGGTTATAACCCAACTTTCAATTATAGAGAAGTATTCAAAGACATTTTAAACATCCTTTCTCCTGCGGAGTTAGCCCAAAGTGAAGCTAAATTCTGGGGTAATCATGTCATATTAAACATACAGAAACTGATAGAATATTACAAGGACAAACCGCACGATGTCAAACTTATTGTTCTAATCCACAACATCGACGGTCCAAGTATAAGAAGAGGTGACTCACCCACAATTTGGAGTTTCTTGTCCCTGATTCGACAGGTCGCCATTGTCGCCTCTTCTGACCACATATACGCTCCATTTCTGTGGGATAACCTGCGAGCACAGAACTACAACTTTGTTTTCCACGATATCACCAACTACGCACCTTATGAAGTGGAATCAACATTCCAGGACGTCTTGAAGATCGGCAAGTCAGAAAACGGTACCGGTGCAGAAGGTGCCAAATATGTCCTGCAATCACTAACAACCAACTCCAAGAAGATGTACAGAGTGCTGATTGAGACACAACTGGTAAATATGCAGAAGTTTGCACCAAAGTCAACGGGTATAGTGGCACCAACAAGGCGAGGTACCATGAACGTGGGACTCGAGTTCAAGAAGCTGGCACACCTGTGTGCCGCAGACTTCATTGCCTCGAATGAAATGGCTCTGCGGTCCATGCTCACAGAATTCATAGAACATAAGATGGCTACAGTGACCAAGAACAATGTCGGTACAGAAATAGTCTGGGTACCGTACGCCTTCGGTGAGATGAACAAACTACTGGAAATCCTGCAAGACGTATGAAACCAAAACCAAAACCAAAACCAAAACAATATGAACTTGATGGTACTTCATATCTGTATGTAATAGTAGGTAATAAATATTAATGATCATGCTTTGACGTATTTTGGCACACACGGCTTCAGAGAAGACGGCCAGAGTTTTCTTCTGTCGGGTAAAAATGCCCTAAAGGCGCGATGAGGGAGACCAAGCCCCCCCTTTCAACAAAAAAAAAAAAAAGAGACCCTTACAAGGTCGAAATCGGAATTTCATTTCAGAACAATGAGTTCTTATTAAATACCAAAATACTCCAATTGAATTAGTACGCTTGCCAAAAAAAAACTTTGTATATCATTGGGGTTGATCTGCGGTTCCTTCCATCGTTAAACATATACAATAATACAGGCGGGGTTTGTAAAAAGGGTGCTAAAAAAACTGAACAAGTACAACAGACTCAGGAAGCCAGCACATCATATTAAAGGAACTTTTGTACACGGTAAGAGGCAAGAGGAGAATTAATATTACTTCATCAGTTCAATTCAATTCAATTCTGGTCAATTCCATAATTTGTTGTTTTGATATAAACTTTAAGAAAATCAGCCGTTAAGTTTAGGGGAAGGGAAAAGTTAAAAATAGAAACATAAGTTTGAAAAGTAAGGTTCTCAAATAAATAGACAATTATGGATAAACCTGTCCCCAAGAGTATGACCTCATTGAATCCTCCAACAGCTGAAAAGTATGCTGTTGGGCAAGAGATCTCCGTAGGTGCACACAAGGTGCAGATCATGAGTTACTTAGCCGAGGGTGGATTTGCACAAATATATGTGGTGAAATTTGTAGAGCTTCTAAATGAATTTGAGTCACTTGGCACTGGATCATGTCTTAAACCGGGAGAAGTGGCATGTTTGAAAAGAGTCACTGTTAATGATGAGGAAGGTTTAAATGAGATGAGAAATGAAGTTGAAGTAATGAAAAAGTTGAAAGGTGCACATAACGTAGTTGAGTACTTCGACTCAAATGCGTCGAGACGTCATGACGGCTCACAGGGATTTGAGGTTTTGTTGTTAATGGAACTATGTCCAAATAAATCTCTACTAGATTATATGAATCAGCGACTGAAAACTAAATTGAATGAAGCAGAAATCCTAAAGATTATGTATGACATATCGTGGGCACTTTCTCACATGCACTACCTACAAGATCCATTGATCCATAGAGATGTGAAAATTGAAAATGTTTTAGTTGATGCTCATAATAACTTTAAACTTTGTGATTTTGGTTCGACTTCACAATGCTCGCCCGTGATGATGAGTCACCAAGACATAGCCATGCTCACACAGGATATTTATGTTCATACTACTCCTCAGTATCGTGCTCCAGAAATGATTGACCTGTATCGTTATTTACCAGTCAACGAGAAATCTGATATATGGGCATTGGGGATATTTCTTTACAAACTATTGTTTTATAGAACACCCTTCGAAATGACTGGTCAGTTTGCCATTCTGCATTCAAAATACGAATTTCCTCCAAACAAATATTCATCAAAACTTATCAATTTAATTATTATCATGTTATCCGAAAATCCAAATCTTCGTCCGAACATTTACCAAGTTCTCTACCATATATGTTCCATTATGAACACACATGTACCAATCAAAGATATCTACGGAATGGGCCCTTATAACTTTGAACTCTACACAGAGTTTCAAGGTAAAGTACAGAAAATGCAAAACCAAATAACGAGTATACAGCATAAAACTGTTAAACGAGATGTTCCGTACAGTCAGGAAGAAAATATGCAAATTAACGATTTATATGTTAGTGCGTTTGAAATGGTTCCGAAAATTCCCATACCAACTACTGTTGCAAGAGTCGATACACAGTCAAGATTACATCTCTCTGCTCAAACATCAAACGACGAAAATGTTGAAAAGAGAAGATCTATACACGAGGACAGAATTTCAAGACAAACTTCTAATACAATTTCACATAAAAGTCTTCCCACTTCTGGAAACGCTATTGAAAGGACTACTTCTGACAATTCTAGAAATGAATCCAGAAATCCTTCAACCGAGGTTCCTCTACAATCTGGAGTCCAGTCAGGAGAGCCATATTTCCCTAGTGTGACAGAGTTGAATACGTATTTAGATAACGAATACAACACACAGAAGACGCAGAAACCAGTTGGGCATCAATCTGTACATAATAGCATTGGCGATGGACATCTTAATGTGAATTCTAATCCTCAGAGACAAAAGAGTATTACTTCATTTTCAACAGGTGGTAAATCTGTTAGGAGCTCTTCTCATGGCCCTCAGCCTACCAACATTATAGAAGAAGCAGCTACACAGGAAAAGGGTAATATGCAAAATTACATGGACTCTTCGCACCATAAATCTAATAATCCATTCCCTATGATGAGGTCAGACCACCTAAAAAGCAGTGACTCGTTAAGAAACAATATTTATTACAATGAAATTGGTTCTAATAATAACCTGCAGAATAAGAATAATATTTTTGAAACAAATACTTCTCCGGAGGAAAACGTGTTTGGTCAAAACAGCATTCCAAAGCAGCAACAAACAAATATGCAACCACCTGTAAATCAACCAAAGATGAATTTTATCCCAGGAACCAGTATGAACGTTAATTACGATTCTCAGCAACAATCTAATTACAATATCCAACCAAACATCAATATGAACAAACCCATGAATCAGCCACAACCACAACAGTCACAGCCACAGTCTCAACCTCAATCACAACAACAGCAGCAACCACAATTTGAGACGACAAATAGATTATCCCAAGGTTATATACCCTTCCCACCAAGACCTCAAATGGCTCAGCAATCGGTAGGACAAATAGGCCAACAAAACATGGGATATCAATCTAGATCTATGAGTCAAAATCGCGATCAAAACCAAACCCAGAATATTCAGAACCTGAACCAAAATCAGGATATGTCGAGGCCAATTTCAAGTTGGAATTATAATGACAGAGATAATGAGAAAATACAAACTAATTACCTAAATACTCAGACACAGGAAAAGAGTCTTATTGATCTTACTCCAGAGAAGCAAAACAAATCACCATTTAAACACGACTTCTCGAAGAAACATATCAGCGAGAAACCATCCCTACAAAAATTTGACCTTGGAATGAAAGAAGTGAACATGTCAGAAAGCTCCTTTAACAGTCCAAGTGTCACAGGTGAGGTTGAAAATAGCTTACTTTCTAGCGAAAGTATTGATATTGATTTGAATAAAAACAAAAACAAACACTATCCACTATCTCCGCCACAGAAGAACGACAAGGAACGCGCACAGGAATTTATCAGAAAACACTCTCAGAAGAGGACCGATTCAAATACAAAGAGTTCAAGGAAGTCGCTGGACTTGAAAGTACAGGAGGTTCATTTCACCTCTCCGGAACCGGCTTCCAACAGACGTGAATCCAGAAACAACGACGATCGACATGCATTCCTTCAGGGGATCCAAAGCAATGATTCCCTATCAGACACAGTAGGTGCACTACCAAAGAAGAAGTCTATACCAAGAAGTCAGAGTTCGAAGGTGATTCCTGACTCTGTTGATAGACTCGCCTCTCTTGAGGCCCAGAGCAAACATCACTCGGACTCAAAGGACAACAGACCAAGACACGGTTTGGGAAACTATGTATCAAGCAACGGAAGCAACAGCAGCATAAACATCAGTACTGCAAACAAAAACGAAATGAGGAAATCATTTGCCAAGGCAAGACAGTCACTGGATTTGGAACGAGCCAGAAGAGACGCCTTAATTCGTAGCGGCAGTAACCACGGCGAAAGCAAAAGAAGATCGTTATTCTCGATGTTTAAATAACTAACCTTTATATAGAATAAAATTCCTTTCATTAACATTATCAGTCATCATCATATTTAAGTCTTCATCATATTTAAGTTCTGATGATTATATTGTCATGATCGTCAATATGTCATATGTCAAACACCACGAAACACCCCACGCCAAAAAAAAATCAAAAGAAAATTTGACAGCGCGAAACGAAAGAAAAACAAAAAACAAGGCGCTCCAAAGTAAACGAGTTTCCTGCAATCAAAGTTGACTTTTTATAAACAGTTTGAATCTTAAAAGAAATATTTGTTTATTACCAACAGTTGGATCTTTTTTGAAAAGGGCACAACCTGGGAAGTTGGAAACAAGAAGAATAACAGTTATCAAAAAAAAGCAATGTCGACGCAAGAGAAGAAGAGTACTATGAGATATGTGCTCACCACTAAGGAGAGAAGAGTGCAAGAAGGTAACGGTACCACTGTTATGCACTATGTTGAGGATATCTGTGACAAGATATATTGGATGTACTATATTCACATGCCTTACTACCTGATGACATCGTTTGACGCGTTCTGTCTACACACTTTCTTTTTGATGATCTTCAGTCTCTCCATATTTGGTGTGGTGAAGTACTGTTTCTTCTTATAAATTCAAGAAGACCTTCTCAAACTGACGCACCCCCTACAAAAACACACACACATATGATAATGATAGACACAACTCCTACCTCTTTTAAATTATTTTTTTCTTCAATACAGCAATATTTGTTTGCCCCGTTTTACCTCTAATTGCAATCGAAGTCATCGGTATCACTCCCACTTTTCGAGGTAACTTCTATATGTATACTAGTTTCATTTTACAAAATATATAAACACTTTCTTTCTATAATAACAATTACATTAACGGTTTCTTTTTTTCTGTATCTCATATGTTAATCATTGTATTTCGTATTCTGTGTAATATGTGTGTTTATCCATCTTTTGCTTCAGTCTCGGGGTGTGTGTAAAATGTAGAAACAGTTTGTGTGTTATTAAATAGTTTAACTACGTTTTAAGAACACTAACTGTACTTGAGCTGGGAAAAGGCGTATATATAAAGGAGAACCTCATACATTTTAAAAGATGGCTAGTGTTGTGTTGAAAGATGTGCAGGTTCCTGCTTCAATTTCGAAGGATGAATGTATTTACTGTTATGAAACCCCTTACAATCCTGACAAGCCAGAGTCAGAAACCTCGGTAATCGATGACTCGCTGACTGCTTCCCACTCTCTGAATGTGTGTTTGGTATGTTTCCAAGCTATCTGTCCCAGGCACACTGGTTTTCACATGGAAGTAACCGATCACAATGGTGCTGCTCATCAGAATTTCTTGAATGTTGCCAAAGTTAGGAAGTTTGATGAAATAGATGATGGAAATGGCGAGGACAATGGCTCTAATAAGAAGATTAAGTTACAGGTGGTAGAGAAGTCTCATGATGCTGACTACTTGGATAGATGGACTCTTTTGCATATTGAAAGTCCGGGGGCCAATGCTGAAATGCTGTTAAAGTCCGGTAAAGAAGTTGGTGAAGAAGAACAAGCAAAGATCAATTCTATCCTGAACGCCAAATCTCAAGATTTGGTTGACCAAACTAACGTCTGGCAATTAGACGTCCAGACATGTTCTCATGTGGAGAATTTTGTTGTCCCTGATATTGAACAAAGGCAGTTAGGTACACACTGTGCAGATTGCGATCTGGAACAAAACCTTTGGATTTGTCTGCACTGTGGTAATCTAGGATGTGGTAGAGAACAAATTGGTATTGAGGGTCACTCTCATGCTTTGGCCCATTACAAAACTTACACTGACCACCCCTTGGCTGTCAAGTTAGGTTCCTTGAGTAGTTCTTCCTTTGACATCTATTGCTACTCTTGTGATGATGAAGTCAAATTTAAAGAGACACGGATTTTAAAGGACACTTTATTTAGGTATGGAATTGATATTGAAAACAAGGTTGCAGACGAAAAGACTTTGGTTGAGTTGCAAGTTGAACAAAATATGAACTGGGATTTCCAAATGGTTGATGAGAAGGGTCAAGAATTGAAACACTTGCAAGCTTCATCAGACCTTGGCTGTGGTTTAATTAACTTGGGAAACTCATGTTATTTGAACTCTGTTGTTCAATGTCTAATGAATGGTGGTGTTCAAAACTGGGATTTCAGCGTGATTGGTAATGATTTCTCCAAAGATGTTGTATTCCCTGGCAATAACCTGAGAGAGCAAGTGATAAAGTTAAAAAATGCACTAAAAAATGAACCTGAAATATATCAAAACGGTATAAGACCAAAATCATTCAAAAAATGTATTGGACAAGGTCACGAAGAGTTCAGTTCTGGAAGACAGCAAGATGCTTTAGAGTTTTTTACCTTTTTAATTGATGAACTAGATAAGAAGATTTTTAACAAATTTGATTCCAATCCGAATGACTTGATAAAATTTTCCATGGAAGACCGTTTGCAGTGTAAAAAGTGTGACGGTGTAAAGTATTCAAGTCAAACAGCTGAGACGATCCAATTACCTCTGCGTGATGATGACAATACACCACAGGATTTGGAGGAAAGGTTAAATGCATACTTTTCTGGCGAGAACATCGAGTTCAAATGTCCAAACTGTAAGGAAATGGTGATAGCCGACAAAAAGCCAGGTTTTAAGACATACCCAGATACTATTGTCATCAATCCTATCCGTATCAAGATAGAAAACTGGACACCGGTCAAAACCAGTAACTTGTTGGAAATCCCTGGCTTAAAGAACCCAGAAGAAACATTGGACTTAAGTTTTGCAAAGAGTTTAGGGTTTCAAGAAGGTATCGAACATTTATTGAAGGATGATGATACAGATGATAGTGAATTCAAACCTAACGAAGCCTTCATTTCACAACTTACTGAAATGGGATTCTCTAAAAATGCTAGTATCAGAGCCCTGTTCCACACTGGGAACACTGATGCCGAAATGGCCATGAACTGGCTCTTTGAACATATCGAAGATGCAGACGTAAACAGCGAGTTTACGCCTCCAAAGATGGCGCCAAAGAACGAAGTAGACCCTGAACTAATCGCATCCATGGTAACAATGGGTCTTGACCCCAAACTCTGCCGCAAAGCTCTGATCCTCAACAATAGCGACGTAAACCGTAGTGTTGACTGGGTTTTTAACAACATGGACGACGACGGTGAACTTCCAATTGCAGAAGAAACACCACTAGACGATGTATCGCAGCAACAACAGCACGGCCATACAGAACCGGGCAAGTACCGTCTCACTGGTATCATCTGCCACAAGGGTAACTCTGTGCAATCAGGCCATTACGTTGCTTTCCTACGTAAAGTCATTGAGGGTAAACCCCAATGGGTGTTGTACAACGACGAGAAGATTGTTATTAGCGAGAACTACGAAGAAATGCAAAAGAACGGTTACATTCTCTTCTACTCAAGATGCCAGTAAACATATATAATTATAATGTAATAACAGTATATAATTATATTTTGATAACAATATATAACTCTAATGTCTTAAGCATAGTCATCGATACCACCATTTACAATACCACAAGCAATAGATCTCAGCGACAAGTTATCGCTATTCACGTGCATATGAAACATGGTAAGAGGGCGCTTAACTTTTTTTTTTTTTTTTTTGCAACAACGACGCAGACGTGCATGAACAGGTGGGTTGGGGAAAAATATAAAAAACAAGATCTGGGATATTGGCGTGGTATAAATACGGGAGGGAACAAAGGAGATTTAAAATTTTTGTTTCGTTTCACTTTCTTTCTCTTTCAGATTTTGTTTCTATCTTTATTTTACTCATTTCTTATTTATCTTTATTTTCTTTGAATTTCAAAGTAGCAGCCTGAACAGGACTCACATTTACACACACACCTGTCAATCTAATCGTGGTTGTGTTTTTTTTTTATCATAACAATACATAGTATTTAGTTCATTCTAGTTTGTGGCTTTTGAGAAGGAATTTTAGCTTTTAATGAACTATCAGGTCAAGCAAGGTACTGTTGGTCAAGATCCACAGGGAATATCTCCTAGTACTTCAAATCAGTTTTTGAACAGTGGGATCATTGGATCTCAAGGGCTATATCTTGATAATTATGCGTTAACTGGAAAAGGGACAGAAACTTCCAACTATTCCAAGTACTTCCAACCTTTACAAGGCAATTTTGATCAACAACTGATGCAGTCATACAGAATTCAAAACAGTGAAAACAGTACCAATATCCACAATAGCAATACTAACAACAATAATAATAACAATTATACTTATATGAACAGTCAAAACAGTGGAAATAATATCGGTATGAATAGTGGTAATAATTCTAATAATACAAATGATGTTTATGGAATTGCAAATGATGGAAATAAATTCCAAACTGGTAATGACTTGGCTACACAAAATAGATACCGTGGAAACAATATTGGCATGAACCATATGCAGAATTCTAATAACATTATGAAAAATCTTGATGACCAGACCTTTGATATTAGATATAATAGTGTTGGAACTTTAACAAGTACTTCAAATATGAGTTCAATGATGACAGGTACAGATGTTTCCAGTGTTTCGCATGCACCTTACAGTGGGATAACCACTACCAAAAATTATCTGCCAGCTTCTGGAGAGAATATTAACTATTTTGACTCTGGTGCCAACGGTAACTTTTATGCTAAGCAAGTAACAAATACAGGAAAATCAGGCTATACACATAACAGTAAAAATACTGCGTCTCAAATCGGAACAAGTGATGATAACACACCAAAGAGTAGCATATCACAGTATCCGTTGTATCAGACTCCAGTAACAGAGTATAACTATAATGGTGGCTTCAATCCTTCTTCAACGGATGAAGGTATCGAGTCCTTGAAAATCAAGCTACAAATCAAGGATACCCAAATCGAATCCTTAGAAAATGAAATCAAAAAAATGAAGGAAATTTTCAATAGCAGTATTGAAATTTCTAAAGAGAAAAAAAATGCCAATGACCAAGATTATAATATTACTGTTAAGGAAATAGATGTACCAAACAGCCTCGATGTAATTTTCAGGAAGTTATCAAATGCATTACAAAACCGTGAAAAGGAATTGGAAGAAGCCAACAATAATTTAGAAAGCTTATTGACAGCACTAGCTCTAAATCCTTCAAATGCTTCTACTAAATTTGGTCGCTATGATCCTGAAGAGCTAGCTCATAAAACTGTTGTCAGATTGGAAACTTTAACTAAAGAAAATCAAGAAATGGCAAGAATGCTCTCCTTTGGTAGGGCCAAAGAAAAACAAATTGCATTTGAAATATTGAAGAAAGAGAATAAGGAATTGAAAGACAAGATTAAACAGTTGACTAATAAACTATCTAAAGATGATAGTTGAAATCATCCCTTCTTCCTCTTCTTTCTTTAATTTTTTTTATTTTTTTTTTCATTTTTTTCTCTTTTTCATTTTTCAACTTTTATTTAGGTAATTAAACTTCTTTTACTTATCATTTTGACAATACGGTGGACCATATCAATTAAATATTCTAATGATGGTCTTTTTTTTTTTAAAAAAAAATAATTTTATATTTGTCAGTTTATCACTTATTCCATAATAAATAAATATATTCTGAAAAAATATTATAAATACAATGAATTGTTTTATTTCAAAATAAGAAGAGAATTAAAAAAAGAAGATGTATGAAACATTATATTAACCTGGGACTATATATGTATGAAATAAATATGATATCTTCAATAATGAGATATTATTAAGTTACAATCGTAAATAGTGTTCATTTAATTTTTTACAATTTCTTCAAGAGCTTATTTCTTTAGAAGCTCTCTTCTGTTTCTTACACCTTCAGCAAGAAGATCAAGAACAGTTTCAGTGGTATCCCATCCAATACATGCGTCAGTGATGGAACAACCGTACTTCAAACCTTCACGACCACCTGCAGCTGGCACATCTTGTCTACCTTCAACAAGGTTAGATTCGATCATAACACCACACAGACCGTTTTCACCTGCACTCAATTGGTTGTAGATTTCCTTGGCGACCTTTGGTTGGTTTCTGAAGTCCTTATTACTGTTACCGTGAGAGCAGTCAATCATGATTCTTCTGGTAGAGTCAGTTTCGTCGATCAGCTTGGCCTTTAGAAGCTGATCTTTTGTTGCCTTAACGTTTTCGGCGTCGAAGTTAGTACCGTGCTTACCACCTCTCAGGATGATGAAAGTGTCAGCGTTACCTTCTGTACCGACAATAGCTGTGACACCTGGTTTAGTGACAGACAAGAAGTAGTGTTCATGGGAGGCGGCTCTCATGGCATCAATGGCGACTTGTAGACCACCGTCAGTACCGTTCTTGAAACCAATTGGGAAGGACAGACCGGAGGCCAGTTCTCTGTGCAACTGGGATTCGGTGGTTCTGGCACCAATGGCACCTAGAGAGAAACAGTCACTCAGGAATTGTGGGGAGATGGTATCCAGCATCTCACCAGCGATTGGTAGCTTTTCAACAAGCTTGGTAAACATTTCTCTCGAGATTCTCAAACCCTTGTTGATTTGGAAAGAGTTGTCGATGTCTGGGTCGTTGATCAGACCCTTCCAACCAACGGTTGTTCTTGGCTTTTCAAGGTAAGCTCTCATGATTATAAGCAGGTCTCCAGACAGCTTGTCGGCAACTTTAGCCAGCCTGTCAGCGTACTCATACGCAGCCTTTGGGTCGTGAATGGAACATGGTCCAATAACTATCACCATACGGTCATCCTTACCGTTCAAGATATTGCAAACAGCGTCTCTGGCCTTGACGATATTCTCGGCACCCTTCTCACTGATTGGATACTCGTGTTGTAGCAAATCAGGTGGAGTCAATGGATCGTAACCTTTGATTCTCCAGTCCTCTAGACGGGTTCTGTCACCTCTGTAGTCGTTCTTGATAAACATTATTTTCGTTCTTTTTTAGTTTTGGTATATTTACAATCGATTAAAACTATTGACAACTATATGTTAATATAAAATATGGAAACTTCAACTATAAAATACAAAAAAAAACTACCTTTAAATAGCTAATCAATTTACACATTTGAAGAAATGAAGTGAAAAAAAAAAAAAAAATTTTTTTTTTTCACTTCTTGAGAGAGAAGTTGTATAAATGAGTAATTACTGAACACGGTATCACAGAAACACCCGCACACACAATTCAAGAAAACCCTTGGTTAGTCATCGGGGCCTCTTCCGGCGTGGTGAAAAATTATTTTTTTTTTTTTGGAAATAGGCCTGCATCGCTGTGTTGGGAATATATATAAAGAAAGAGGTGCTACGGAGTCTTCTGTGGATATGTGGGTTTGAACGGCGTTTTTGCAACATAGTGTGCATATAGTTATAGTTATATTATATTATGTTATATTATATAGATATTTTTGTTTTTACATATATGATACTATTGTTATGTGATAAGTCGTTAACGGGATCTTGTGGTCTTCAATACTTGTTGAACTCTTCAATGGCTTTGTCGAAGCCTTGGTCCCACTCCCACATGTACTCGCTGTCACCTTTCTGGGCGATGTACAAGTTTCTCTTCAGGGTCTTCCAGGAGTGCCATCTGCCTATCCTTGAGTTGCCAAACCTTGCGAAGCTGGCGATGTCGTTGATGGTTCCACGTAGGCCGTCCTCGTAACGCCAGTGCTCGAATCTGTCGCCGCCTTTATCCTTCCAGTAGTTGACGTGGTCCTGGATGGCCTGGTTGACACGGTTCTCGTCGACATTGAAGTTGTTGTTGGGCGATCTTCTCTTGATACCACCACGCTGGACCATGGGCACAAACCCCCATTCACCACCGTCACCCCATTGGAACTGTAGTGTCCAGAAGAACCAACCGTAGGAGCTGACATTTTCAAAGACTTCGATCTGCCTGTTCAAAAACCTCTTGACGTATTCGTTACGGTCACCAGGGGACTTCTGCCAAGTTTGGTCATCGAGGACACCAGAGAATTCCCCGACCATGAAGTCGGCGTCGTTCTTGTTGAAGTTCACAGAGCCTTGCAACTCGTCGATGATCTGGTTGGCATTCTTGCTCTTGTCAGAATCGGAGAAAGTACGGTACACATGACTATCAACAACAGCCATTAAGTCCAATCTCTCACTCTTTAGCCAATCTGAAAATTGTTGTGGCCACCAACCATCAGAGATAATAACAGGCAGACCAGGTTGAATCTTTGCAACTGTTTGGATAGCCCTCTTGTAGTATCTCTTTTGGCCGTCGGCATTGTTGTCAAACACAGACTCGTTCACAATTTGCAGACCTATAGCGTTCATGTGTGTCTTGCACATATCATTGACCACAGCTGGGATAATCTCGTCACATACTTTGTCCACGTATTTGCCGTTCCCAAAGAAGTTAGCACCACCATTGTTGTAACCACTGTGGAAGTCTCCATTGGCACCACCTGGTAGCCCATGTATATCGATCAGAATACCAATACCACGCTCATTGGCACGGTTGAAAAGGTCATTCAAGAAATTCATAGGCTGAGCCAACTGGTAAACACGTTTCAAAGGTTCAAATGGCAAACCGTCCAACAGGTCACCATTGCGAACGTGCCAGTACCCGATTGGAACACGGAACGCAGTAATACCAGCGTCATTCTGCAAGAAATCCCAAGGGATTTTGTTGATGTAGTTCCCGTAGTGATCACGCAACTTCTGAGCAACTTGGTCAGGGTTGCTGCCGTTGTTCAAGTAGTTATGGATGGCTTCGAACTCGTTCCCACCGTCGTGTTCGAACATATCCTCCCAAATCCACTTCTCCAAGACAAACAGCGAACCTAAGTTAACACCATGATTAAACCTGTATTTATAAGCAAGATCCCACGACATTTCTCCCCCAATATCGATTTCCCCTACTGCAGGTCCAGAATCTGAAAACTTCTCAAACTTCTGTTTCAATTTATCAAACATTATCCTTGGTATTTATATAACAAAAAGTCTTGTTTCTATTTTTGTGTCAGTAAATACCAAAAACAAAAAAAAAAACAACAACTAATCCCTTAATCTCTTAACTAGATATTCTTGGCAATTGAGAAAAAAAAAATTAAGTTTATTAAAACGGTTTACAAATAATCTCAAATAAAATTAATTTTAATTTCAAATATGGAATTGGTATGTTGAATGTGCAGAAGAAGAAAAAAGGGAAGCAGAGAATACATTATGGCATACTGGGCCTGCACGGCTGTTTCTTAGAGAAGATTATCCTTTGAACGCTGGGTATCACCCTCCCCCCTGTTTTTTTGTTTTTTTTTTCATCTCTCTGGTTACTTCATTCCATTCGTGCGTGTGTTTGTCTGTCAAAAAAGGATGTACAAAGAAACAGCAGTGGAGAGTGTATAGAGATATAACAAAGGGGAGAACAAAGAGAGAGAGAGAGAGAGAGAGAGAGAGAGAGAGAGAGAGAGAGAGAGAGAGAGAGAGAGAGAGAGAGAGAGAGAGAGAGAGAGAGAGAGAGATGTGTGTGTTCACAAACTCCGAAATTCTCTTCCCTCACAGCCGCACAATTTAGATTCTCTTTGGTGACTGTGTGGGTGCAAACCAGAGTGCGTAGGGAAGTAGTATTTGTGTGTGGGGAAGAAGGCAAAAAAAAAGAATTTCTGTACATAATATTTCTGTTTTAGGCAAATGAAGTTTAAAATTTCTTTTTGTTGTTGTTGAATGTGATGGGATCTGCAACGTTGCATATGGATGTTGTAATTTAGTTTTATTTACAGTTGTTGTTATTGTTGTTGTTTTTTGCCTCTTGGGTCCAATTGATCACGATGACGTTTTTTGGGTTGTTATCTGATGCGGGTTGGAAAATACATGTATATAGTATTGTGTTGTTGTTTTTATGGTTAATACCGGATCTGAAGATCCGGTATTAATTACATTAGGTACGCATATTATTTATCATATCATTTTGAGGGTGTTTTGAATTACATATCAGTGACGTAAAAGTAATTGGCTATCTGTGTTTCTACGCTGCTGATTTTTGTCATTTAGTCTCACGTGTGCAAAGATTAACAGTTTACTATGGGAAAAGAAAAAAAAAAATGCTGAGAGAGACAATGGTGGGGAGGGAATTACTACTTCAATTTATTTTTTTTTTTTTGGCGATGCCCTCTTCCTATACATGGTGAAAATAAAATAAAATGTAAATAAACTTAAATACTGTATTTTTTATTTTACTATGATTATTTAGAGAAAAAAGGAAAAAGGCAAACAAAAAAGTAATACAATGAGTAGACCTGCTTTTCTGGATCAAGAACCACCACCAGGGTATATTGCCGGTATTGGTAGGGGTGCTACTGGCTTCGCTACAAGAGGACAGAAACAAGGTAACACGGCCAGGGTACCGAAACGGTATATCAATGAATTAACAACCACTGAGAATGATGATGAGGATGATGTGGACGTCTTTGCAGCCATTGATGAGAGGTTGAAGAAGAGAGGGAAAAGGCAAAAAAATAACAATAATAGTAATAATAATAACGATAAAGCTCATGGCTCAGAAGTCAATTTTCAGGACTTGAAGAATAGACTGGGTGATGTCTCAGAGGACCAGTGGTTAAACCTTCCTGAAGCTGTTGATACCACCCGCAAAAACAAACGTGAACGTTTGGAAGAACAATTACATAGACGGACTTATGCCGCACCCGATACACTTTTAAGAAACAAGGGAGTTGATCTCAGCAAACTGACTGAGGAAAGAGAGCGGATATTGGCGAGACAATTGGACTCAGATTTTTTTACAGACAACAACCGTGAAGATATAACAGCACAATATCTTAATGAAATTGATAATGATAAGCCTAAAAATATAGATAATGCAGATAATGAAGATATTCAGAAGAGAAGATTGATTTTGCAATCCTATAGGAGAACAGAACCAAAGGATCCAAGTAGTTGGATATCCTCTGCAAGACTGGAAGAGAGTTGTGGCAATTTTGATTTGGCAAGATCACTAATTCAACAAGGTTGTCTCGAATGTCCAAGAGATCAGGAAATATGGCTGGAGTGTGTAAGATTGAATGAAATGGATGTGATTCAAAGGAAGATATTAGTTGCAAATGCAGTTCGTTACTTGCCGAAATCAACACCACTTTGGTTACGAGCTATTGAATTTGAATCTGAAAGATCTAATAAATACAGAGTAGTACGACAGGCTTTGAAGGAAAATCCTTACAGTTTAGAACTCTGGAAACTGGCAGTGAAGTATGAGCAAGACAAATCTGAAGTTGTACGGATTCTGAAGAAGGCCTTGGAATTTCTTCCTGACTGTCAGGACTTTTGGATAGCACTGATAGATTTAGCACCCTACTCTGAAGTTAAGTCACTACTGAACAAAATGATTACTAAAAACCAATCGGATAAAAATCTTTTTATCTTCCTTGCTGATTTAGAAGAAAAGAACAATCCGCTGATTACCATTGCCCAACTCAAGAAACTATTACAGGCCGCTTTTGTTGTAGAGGATATGACTGTTGATGAGCTGATGGAATGGTTAAAAAAGATGGATCAATTGGCATTAACAAATGAAGGAGGATTGGTACCATTGGCAGTGTCAGATATTCTATTGGGTATGTTTGAAGCTAGAGTGTTAGACCTCTTGAATACAGAAGTTATCAAATCAGTGAACTCTCAGATCGTCAAAATCGCAATGTACAAAAACATCTTGAAATATCAATCAGATAAGTTGAAAATATGGATGGAGCTTAAAAAACTGTGCGTTTCGTTGAACAATATTTCAATGTTTTTTGACATATTTGACGAAATTTTATTTAATGGTTCTTCTCAAAACTTGTTGCTAAAGAGGCACCCTCACCTTGCATTATTATATGCCAAGGAATTATGGAAACATTACCACTCCTCTGAAAAAGTGCTCGTTATTTTGGATAAAACTCTCTCAGATTTACCTTTCTTTTTAGAGGGTTGGTTTGCCAAACTAAAAATAGTGATTCAAATGGGGAATATTATTGATGCAGAAGTTATATTTAAGAAATTACTTCAAGATGTACAAGATTCCAAGTTTAAGTCAGTCGAAAATGAACGTGTGCTATATAAGCATATTACTTTCTTGAGGTATTGTAAGAAAGATAGAGAAGCAATACATTTGTTGGAATCTCAGTATCTGAAACAATATCCAAAGTGTTACAAACTTCATTTACAATTAGCACAAATCCATGAAGAAATGCACCAGTTTGATAACGTTATACAAGATTATGAAAATGCCACGAATACACTTCCTAAAACACCAATTTTATGGATCAAATATTCAAACTTCTTGGAGATACAATTGAACAACTTGATCAAAGCGAGATCTATCCTTGACATAGGTACTTCAAAACTCCAAGACGATACATTGCTTTTAAAGGCACGTATCGAACTAGAGATGAGACAAAATAATACAGCGCAAGCAAATTTACTAATTTCGCAAGGAATTCAAAAATTTAGAAAGGATGAATGGTTGTGGGCTTTATCAATGCGTGCCGCTAAGGACAAAAAATCAGCATACAAGAAAACTTTATTTCAAGATGCGCTAAAGGCTACTGATAATTCATATCTTATTTTATTTGAAATTGGTAAGTCTTTTTTCAAAGATAACCAATTTTCTATAGCAATAAAATGGTTTGATAGAAGTCTGACTAAAAATAAGAAATTTGGTGATGGTTGGCTATTCAAAACAATGTGTTTGAAGTTGCTCAAGAAAGAAATAAAAAACTGTACGGATGCTGTGTTAGAAGAGGAACCGAGGTTTGGTGAAGAATGGATCAATGTATCTAAGCAAATCCCCAATATATATAAACCATCATCAGAGATCTTTCAGATCCTATTGAAAGAACAAGGAATATAGAAAACTTTCTAGACATCGAATTGAGAAGGGAAAAACTCGGCTACAGCTAATATCATGAATTTTGCTTCTTTTTTCTTTTTTTTTGTTGTTGTTGTTGTTGAAATTATGAAATTATAACGATGGAATTGGAATAAACGGGATAATATTTATTGGAATTTCAGAAAAGGGAAAAAAAATAGGATATAAAATTTGATACGGAATTTTTATAATTATTGAAATATTGTTATAACCAGCATAAAATATATCAGTCATGAAAAGAATGAAGTTAATTTTTGTTATATTCTTTTTAAAAAACGGGGAAAGGAAATAAAGTAAAGATATATTTATTTTGGGTATAATTAAGGGATCCGTCTTCTTAAGGGAGTATCGGACTGATTAATTATTAAATTATTAAATTTAAAAAGGGTTTCTTTTGAATAGTAAATAAAAAAGGAGAAAAAAAAATTAAAACATTGGTTCCCATTCTGTATATCCGAATTGAAACGTTGATGAGCTTTTTGAATAAATTTCAACGACACTGCGAAAGCGGGGGTGACAGAAAGTAATTATTAGTGTGTGTTTAACTGAACTGAAACTTAATCATGTAGACTGAAATGTGAAAAATAAAAATAGTAAAACAAAAAAAGAAATTTGTTAGAATTCTGTTTGAATATTGGAAAAGAAAAGAGAGGAATTTTTAAGTTATGTTACTAACTTATTTCTTGTTCTTCTTCATTAGCTTTGGCTTCTTGATACTCGACTTTGGCTTTGGAGTCACTGGGGATGGGGAAGAAACTGGAGACTTTTCCAAGTCACCGGAAGAAGGAGATGCAGCCATACCACCTTCCATGCCAGCGCCAGATGATGGGAATAGAGCGCTGGTGCTGATGTAGAAGGTATCATAACCAACATGGTTAGCCAATGGGATGAACAAAGCAGGGAAGAAACCTACGATCAACAAATCGATGATACCGTAGAAGATAGCTTCAGAGTCTGGTTGCAAAACGTTACCACCGTCGGTGATACCGAAACAGACTGGCCAAGCTAGCAACCATAGAACGATGATTGGGCAGAAGAAGACGTAGAAGGTCTTCAATCTTTCCTGGTCACCCATTCTCTTGATCATGTTCAAGGTGGTGGTCATGACGGAGGTGACAGCAACGATAGCGAAACCACAACCGATGGTGAAGTAACCCCACTTGTAAGTGGAGTGGACACAAGCGGCAATCAAGAAGCAGACACTGAAAGCACAAGCAAAAGCACAGTTGAAAGCGGTGTGTAGGATAGGAGTACCAGCGAACATACAAGCTTGGATAACAGTCCATGGCAAGGCCATGAACCAACCGACGTATCTAGCGTAGAAGATTTGTCTAACACCTGGGTGACGTTCCTGGGTGCTAGTTCTGACGTGGTTGTACTTGGCACGGACAGGGATCCAACCCAAGTTAGAAGCGATAGTGAAGTAGGCGATAGCCATGAAGACGTTTGGAGCGATAGCAGTGAAGTAGACTAGTCTCTGGTTCACAGGTCTTCTGAACATTAAAATGACAAACAGAATGGAGAACAGGGCGAAGATACAGAAAGCAGCGAACAACCAATCGGAACCACGCTTAGTGATGTGGAAATCCGCACCGGTAGGTGGGTTGATCTTGACGGCTTCATTACCGCCTCTCTTGTACAATTCAACAGCCATTTTTTTAGTGTGTTGTTTCTTTCACTGTTATTACTTTTTTTTTCTTTCTCTTTCTAAAGCAATTGAAGGATAGATATAATACAAGGAAGTAAGATCTTTTTTTTTTTTTACATTAAAGAATGAATTCAATTGGGATATTTATATAGAAAAATTTTTTCTTTCAAATTTCCTAATTAGTTTTTTTATGTCAGAATGGAATTGAGTTGTTTTTTTTCTGCAATTCGTTGTTGAAGTAAGTTCTTCCTTTATTGTTAGTATTTGTTGATATTACATTATGTCCAAGCTTTCCATTATTTATCTTTGGTTCTTGTGTTATTTTGTTTTATTTGTCAAATTACGTAGTATTTTTTAGGGCTTCGTTGCTCCGGTGAGTCCTTAGCTCCCGTCTCTCTGGTAATGTCTTATCCGTTTTCCAGGTTGCCATTCGGGGAGTTGTGCGTGTGTTTCTCTGCTTCGCGCGATATTATTCATATTTTTTTTCTTCTTTCCTTGTCGAAAAAGTCTAAAACTTTCGCTCGGTATTAGGGTTTGTTTTGTGAATGGCCCCTGGTTTCTTTTGTTTTGTGAATGGCCCCTGGTGTTCGTCTCTCGCCTGAATTGTTATTTCAAATTCTGTTAGGGTTGCCACGGTTAGGTCATCACATCACATCCCACTATGTTCTCTATCCTCCCCCACTCTCTGCGTTCCCCTCTGTGTTCCCCCCCTCCCCTTGTTTGTCGATCCTTTTCTTTCCTCGCTAGGGTTACGCTGAAAAAACAGAAGAAAAAAAAAATAATAAAAAGCACTCACTTCTTCTCTGCTTTTTTTATTTTTCCCACTCCCTCGGAATTTCCAGTTTAGGAAATCTAAGTGATAGCATTCTACAGTGATAGCAATGCAGTAGAAACATTTTTTTTTTTTGGGACAAATTTGAAAGTATAGAAAAATATTTCCTAATGTGGAAATGTGAGACTTTTTGGTTCTTTGTTTTTTTGAAATTACCGCAAACATCGCTCACAAACAGACAGAGACAGAGAGAGATAGAGAGAGAGAGAGAAACATGACGTGATACAAAAATAGATAGGGGGGGCAGAGAGGAATAGATTCCTGATTAGGAAAACAGAAAGAACTAACGTAAACAAATACCGATCTATCAAAAAAAAAATAATATCAACTGTCTACGATAAACAAATGGCCGGAAAAAAACAAATGTTTGAAACAATTCAAAATGGTCTCTTCCACCCTTCCTTCCCGAACCCGTTCCGGGAAGACAACCCCGGTTCGTGTGACAGTTTATATCACATGATAACGTATATACTTACATATCACATGAACTACGTGAATTGGTATATATACCGTACATTCATACAAATCATCACATGCAGAAAATCGTACAGCAGTAGCAACAAAAATAGGAGTAACACGGGGAGAGACAGAGAAGAGAAGGGGAGAGACATAGAGAGAGACTACCCCCCCCTCCCCCAAGGGGAGGTAGAAGAGAATGGAGACAGGGAGAACGGGGACTGTTGCACAAGAAGGGGGGGGAAATGAAAAATTAAAAAGGAGAAGGGGGGGGGGAAGGGTGAGACGTCTGTGCGTGGAGGGGTATTATAAACACCGTAGAGAGAAAGAGAGAGAGAGAGAGAGAGAGAGTTGGGTTTCCTACTATAGCAGTGGTAAAGGACACACCTTCTTGTGGGAACATTCGAAGAACAACATTGCACTAACACAGCATAAGATATCTTCGATGGCAGCCAGAAGCTATTCGTTTTTGTTTTGTTCATTTTTTTGATAAAAATGTAAATCATGAAACTTATATAAGGGGTACTTCTTTTATCTCTCTCTCTCTTTCTCATCCATACTTCTCTTATTAAGCTATAATCAAGTAACAATAACAACTTATTAGATTGTTTTTGTTTTGTTGTTTTTTTTGTTTTTTTTTTTGGTTGATTTAAAATGGTTGAAGTTGAAACTGTCAAGTACGAGAAATTGGAACCTTTCTACCACGTTCCAGATGCTAGATTGAGTGAAGGTTTGACCTACATCAAGGAGAGTGACACTCTGCTGTGGGTTGATATCTTCAAGGGTGAAATCCACAGGGCAGACCACGTCTCCACTAAGGGTACCTCTGAGCACGATTACTTTGTCGCCACGAAGCAGAACTACTTGAGCACCGCTGAGATCAAGTACCCAGACAGCGACTTGCACGAGAGTGTTGGGTGTATCTTCCCTGTTCTTGGCTCCGACGGCAAGATCGACTCCGTGTTGTTCGGTGGTAAACACGGTGTGGGCCACTGCAAGTTCTCCACGAAGAAGTGGGAGTACATCGCGCTGTTCTCTTCGTGTCCTGAGCTGAAGGACCACGCCATTGACCTGAGGTCCAACGACGGTAACGTTGGCCCTGACGGCACCAAGCTGTACGTCGGTGTCATGCCAGACTTCCACGTCGACATGGCCCCTATCGGAGGCTACGTCACTGTTGACCTAATGCACAAACCACACAAGGTCGAGATGTTCATCCCCAATATCCAGATTCCTAACGCCATCCACTGGAGCAAGGACGAATCCAAGATATACTGGACAGACTCGCTGAACCACCAGATCGTGAAGGTCGAGAACGGACAGAGCTCCCAGTTCATCAACATCAAGAACCCAACAAACGCGCAGTACCCATCCCCAGAACCAGACGGATCCTGCATCGACCTCACCAACAACCACATCTACATCTGCATCTGGTCTGCTCGCAAGATCCAGAAGTACTCACTGGTCGACGGCACTTTGATCACCCAGTACCTGATCCCAGAAACCACCCCACGACCATCATCGTGCTGTTTCGTAGGCCGCGACCTCATTATCACCACTGCTAACGAGGATATCGAGCACGGTAAGGCTGGTGACCACACTGGCGGTATGCTATACAGGCTGCCAAACATCCTACCATCCGGGTGCGACGTCGGCAGTGCCAAGAGACAGCCAATTGTCACCCACTTGTAAAAAGGCACGACCTTTTTTTATTAAATATGATGTAATGCAAATACAATGAAAAATAACAATAAAAACAGTACGTAATTTACACACAGACAGCATTGTAGAAAGCTGGCCAACCCCCACCAAGATAACGTAATAATTATGTTACCCCCCTGTCCACCGCAACAAAAAAAAACAAAAGCCCTCCACGGCTGAGAGCTTGCTCTTCGCTGGTTCCCCCCTGCCCTGCCGTCTAAGAGAGCCCGAGTGAGAGAGCGCGTGCCAGTGCCAGAGAGTGTGTGTGCGTGTCTGTGTGTGGGTCCCACCAAAAATAGACTGCCCTTTCTTCTTGCTGCAATGGTTTCTGTGGGTGCTGTGTGCTTCTCGAGAGAGAGAGAACGAAATCCAATTGGGGGGCGGGAGGGGATTGGATGTGGGGAGGTTGGTGCGTGTGTTTCTTAGAGGGTGGCAGGGGAAGGGGGAGGGGAGGTTGTGCTGTGCTGTGTGTTGTATCAAAGACAGCACATACACACGAGGGGGGGAGGGGAAGCAACAGGGTTTTTCTTGCAAATCATATATAAAGGCACTCGTCTAGATCTTGTCTGAATGCATTGTGGGTTTTCAATTGGGTTTTCTTTTTTTTGTTTCAGTTCTTTTCTCTAGTTATCTTCCAATCAACAAGCACACAAACACACTCACAAGTACCAAAAAAAAAAATACAAAAAAAATGGCCAGAATTGCTATTATCATCTACTCTATGTACGGACACACCGTCCAATTGGCTGAGGCTGAGAAGAGGGGTATTGATGCTGCCGGTGGTAAGGCTGACATCTACCAAGTGCCAGAGACGTTGAGCCAGGACATTTTGGAAGCCAGTCACGCTGCTCCAAAGAGCAACTACCCAATTGCCACGCGCGACACCCTAGTGGAGTACGATGCGTACTTGTTCGGTGTGCCAACCAGATACGGTAACTTCCCAGAGCAGTGGAAGTCCTTCTGGGACGCTACTGGCGGTCTATGGGCCCAGGGTTCTCTTCACGGCAAGGCTGCCGGGTTCTTCGTTTCCACCGGTACCGGTGGTGGTAACGAGTCCACTATCATCAACGCCATCTCCACCTTGGCCCACCACGGTATCACCTACATCCCATTGGGTTACAAGAACGTGTTTGCTGAGATCACCAACTTGCAAGAGGTCCACGGTGGCAGCGCCTGGGGTGCTGGTGCCATCGCCGGCCCAGACGGTTCCAGAATGCCTTCCAAGTTGGAATTGAAGATCCACGAGATCCAAGGTAAGTGCTTCAACGAAACCTGTAAGAGACTATGAATCAACAACAACAACAACAACAACAAGAAACTTTAGATAATGTATTATATATATGTAAGAATTTTAAAAATTTCAAAAGAAGTAATATATCAATATTATAAACAATTGTAGTCAACTTTTGTACGTCTGTGCACATGATGAGTACAACTATACGAGATTACCAACTTTTGAAAGGAAGTGTGTTTAATCCGGTATCCCTCCCCACCACCACCCCACGCTTTTCCATTAATCCGATAACCCGGCGCAGTGGAGTGCAATCAAGAAAAGAAAAAAAAAAAAAAAAAAAAAAAAAAAAAAAGAGGCAGCAGGATATTACCTAAGGATAACAAGAAAGAAAATTAAGGGGGTGGTGGTGAGGTGGAAGAAGGATCTGCAACTACTTTGTACGTACAAAAAAAAAAAAAAAAAAGGGTAGACACAAACCTTCCATTTGTCCATATCTTACCACACATCTCTCTATCCCTATACAGTCCCCCCCATTCACCCTTTTTTTCTGTTATTTTGTTTGTGTGTTTCTGCCACTCCAACCCCCGGACATGCGGCTGTAGTCACACCCCCACTCCCTCGCAACCAATGCACAGATCGAAACGCAGGGGGGGCGTGTACAAGGGAAGGAGTGAACGTCTCTCACTCTCTCTGACTCTCTTTGTTAAATAAATCTTATCTTTCTGTACCCCCTCCCCTTAGGCAAGGAAAAACAGCCCGTAAAGTGTTCTGGGCAAGACATAACGCAAACTCATCGCAATAAGAAGAAGAGTTGAGACATAGTCCTTCCCTGCTGAGATATAGTCGCACTTCTACTTTGTAAGACAAACAAAACACAATGGGGGGGGGGAAGGGAAGTGTGTGGTGGAGAATTGCTCGACCATTTTCTCCGAGTGATATACAGCAGTAGAGATAGAAGAAAGAAAGAGAGCTATTCTATCTTTTCTAACCGGAGATTGTTCCTTCTCTTCCATCCATGAAGTATATAAGCTGTACAGTTTTTAGAAATCAAATCGATTGTACATATCATTTCCTTCTATACAGCAAAGAAAGGGCACTGTTTTTCATTTGTTTGGTTCTGAATGAGGAAAGGTGCGTATTGCGAGAAAAGAGTGCGTAAAGTAAGGTTCAATGAGAGTGTAGCGCAATGTGTGTTGACTGATGGTGGTGTCAAGGTGTTATCTGATACGAAATTGCACGAGCTGGATAATGCTAGTGTTGGTGCCAGGCGGCGGCGGTGGGAGTACAACAAGGTGGTGACTGCGGAGGATATAGCTGCGTACCTGCCTGCCGTGGAGACGTCTCTGTCTCAGGAAGCTGGTGACGTGGACGGTGTGGTTGTCGGCGAGAACGAGGTTGTTGATGTTCCTGGCGAGACGCTTGTATTGTTGGAAGATACCTCGGTGATGAACTATGTGTTGAGTGCAGACAGCAGTCTCACAGCGAAGAAGTTTGTCACGGGCACTGAATTGTCGGCCTCGAATAACGAACCTTTGAGGAGACAGAAGTCGCTTTACAACCCTACATTTCTATTTGAGAGTGATGAGGACGACAGTGACACTGAAACAGAAGAAGAAACGAAGCTTGAGCCGAGGTCCATGGCATCACATGGTACCTCGGAAGGCGAAGGCGACATCGATCACGATAGTGCAGGTGGTCATCACAAGATATCTGCACTCTATAGACACACATCTGACGACTCAACACGAGTAAACTCAACAGCACCGTCACCGCAACTCTCACAGACACCGCTGTTTGAACATGCAGATATATGATATTAATGAATTTATGAACAAAACAAAATATTAATAATAAAAACAATAATAAACTAAATAATAGAATAGACCTTTTTTAATTAAAAAAACCAATAAAACATGCATACCCCAACTGTAAAATGCATACCTTGACTGTAACATTTAACAAACAATAAAAAAAAATTACTAATATCAATATCAAATGAAATAATAATCATATATATATATATATAACTGTATCAATGTAAATAGTATGACATTGTTGTATCGTTGTATACTAAACTATGTGATCACTCGTTCAAACGTATCTCACTCGCAACGACAGTATTGGAGATGGAGGAGAGGGAGCGGGTTTGTTTATTTTTTTTGTGGAAGGTGGAAAAAAAAAAACGGGGGGTGGTGGAGGCGAGACGGGCCAGGATTTAAAAAGGAGCCAGGTTTCTTATGAAACAACCCGGACGTTCTTTTTGTTTACTGAAATTAAAAAGTTGGGTTTAAGGAAAGGGTAAGGAACTTTTGAAAATAAAATAAGGGCAAGTTACCCATACGTGATTGTTCAAATACAAAAGGCTACAGTTGGTGTTGATCACACATACCCACACACACACACATATATATATATTATAGCCACAGGATACTAGTTAATCTGGACTATTCTATTTGATTGAGCAGGAAAGGGAGAAAAGGGATAAAAGGTACTTTGTTTTCTTCTTAACTTCGTCCAATTCAGGTTTTTTTGATATATTTCTTTCGAAATTATACGTGAAAGAGTGCTTAACATCTGGTTTACTGCTAAAACATTGCTTTTTTGAAAGTAAGCAACACCTGGAAAAGTTTTTGGAATTTCTGTTTGTTTTCAAGCTAAACGCTACTATATATTTTTAAAACTTGAATTTGTTGTTGATTCTAAGAATTAGGGTAAACTCTAACGCAAGGGAAAAGTTAGAAAAAAAAAAACAAAAAGTTTAGATTTGAAAAGTTATAGAGAAAATACCGTTTGAAAGATGGCTAAAGAAGATAATGAGTCCGTTGAGGAGGCTGTTATGAAATATGTCGGTTCTATCTCTGACAAGAAGGATAAGGAGCTAGATGACATGGAAGTTACGCTAGCTGCCGTGGAGGCTGCTGGAAGGAAGAAACACCGTAAGGAGCATAAGAAGAAGAGACCTCGTGACGATGACAAACACCATAAGCATGGTAAGAAGTCTAAATCTAAACACTCTTCTCACTCCTCACAGGCCCCTGAACCAGAAGAGGAAGTCGACGACGACGCTGCTGGTTTTATGGTTGACCCAGCATTGACATCTCTTGCCGAGTCGTCTGTGATGATGGATGGTGATAAACAGGACGACGATGATCAAAACGACAGTCCAGAACACCAGAAGCAGCATTCTGATTTCGACAATTACTCTGATGATGGTTCCGATAGTAAAGTCAACCATGAGGAGAGGTTGAAAGAGCTGCAAAAATACGTTGATGAGCACAGTAGAAACAGAGATTCCGAGTCTGGTCAACTTGATCAAGTGGATGAAAAACTAGCCTATGATTCTCATGAGCAAGAGGACCTGAACATCCATCTACATGAACCTTCTAGAGACTATGATACACCTGTGACGAAGTCTTTGGAAAAGAAGAGCTACCAGGACGTATTGCCAAAGGTTACCAATACGAAGGGCTCTGATGGTGAGGATTACGACTCGAAGTCTGAACTGCACGATGAGGACTATGACAAGACCAAGACTGATGAAATTCAAGAGATGTTAAAGGTGGCTGTCAAGAATGCCGCCAAGTCTGTGGATCGCGAAGTCATCGAATCTGTCAAGGCCGCCAGCAAATTGGGCCGTGGGAGTACTACACTAGGTGGTGGTAACGCCTCCACAAGTAAAGCGTTCACCAAGGAAGAAGATGCTGCCTTGGAAAAATTTGTTACTGAGTATCAAAATATTGAGGGACTTACAAGAAGACAAGTCTGTGAAAGAATCTGGAGTTCTGAACGTCCCAAGGATAACTTCTGGAACAGCATCTACCAAATTTTGCCATACCGTACTAGTTCATCTATTTACAAACATATGAGAAGAAAGTACCATATTTTTGAACAACGTGGTAAATGGACCAAAGAGGAAGATGAAATGCTTGCCAGAATTTGTCAAGAAAAAGAAGGTCAATGGGCAGAGGTTGGTAAAGCTCTTGGTAGAATGCCTGAGGATTGTAGAGATCGTTGGAGAAACTATGTTAAGTGTGGTGGTAACCGTTCTGCAAATAGATGGTCTGCTGATGAAGAAGAGCTTTTGAAAAAGGTTATTCATGAAATGATTGACGAGGCGAATCGCCAATACGAACCAATGATGGATGACAACAACCAAATTCCTGATTTAGAAAACAGTGACAATGTTGAAAAGGACAACGACCATTCAATTTCCCAAGGTTTACTACCCCACATTAAGCAAGGTGGTGTTAACTTTAAGGATGCTATAAATTGGACACAAGTGAGTGAAAGGATGAACGGTTTGAGATCCCGTATTCAATGTAGATACAAATGGAATAAACTGATAAGAAAGGAAGCCCTAGAAAAAATTGACGTGAGAGACCCACAAGAATTCAGGTGGATATTCGAAAGATTAAAGATGCTGGCGTACAATGACGAAAATTTGATCGATTGGGAGGACCTTTCATTGTCTAACCCAGTTGCAAACCTGTCCCCGTTGGAAATTGAAGTATGTTATGAAAAGATGAAGAAGGTCACCAAGGAAACAAAAAATAAGAACCCATCCGAGGTATCAATCAAGGTTCTTTCACACTTAGGATATCATCCAATGGATGAAAGCGTTGATGTTGAGGTTGGTGTTGAAGCTTGATCATATATGCTCTCTCTCTCATACATTTTACTTATACATTTTTCTTTTGATGATTTGTTTTCCACTTTTTTTAATTTTCTTTTCCCACTATATGATTAAGAACCGTTTACTTTCTAATTGAGCACACATTGTACCATCTTGTTGAAGAATTAAGGAGCAGTGATATTTTGTATATTTGCTTTTATTTTCCTCCATGTCTTCAGCGTATCTCAGCTTTGTTTCTTTTTTATTTTCTCCTTCAAAATTTAGACTATCTTAATTTTATTTTTCATATACTCAATAACATTGTATTATTAAATTTTGTGTAGTATACTTATAATCCAAAAAAAATTAACTCTACGTGTTTATCTTTGGTATTTACTTAACATTGCTTGAATTGAAAGAATATTTTTATTATGGAATATGAATAATATAGATGTTGTCATTAACGTTGCCTCCAATTTTTCTCAAGGTTTTGAATTTCGTTTCAAAGAGTCCAGTTTATCAAAAACATTCTTGGCTTGCAACATCACATCAAATATGAACGTATGACCTCCATTCAGTCTTAATGTCAGCTTGACGCCATTTGCAAACGCAAGAAACCTGTCTATCACAACTTTCCCACTGGGCTTGCCAGTGTTGTACCGTGGCACAACGTAGAGCTCGATGTATTTCTCTAATTGGAAAACCAACTCATCGGGATCATTTTCAAAATCAACATACGTCTTGTTAAGTTTCTTCAAATGATTGTCCAGAAACAACTGGAGCTCGCTATAGTATGCTTCGATGTAGTTAGAATCCTTGGGCAATTGTCGGTACTCGTGATTGGTAACACCATTAGCACTACCATCGTTGGACACACGGTTGGTATTACTTCCGAGACGGCTATTTCGGAAGTGACTAGCCGGTGGAACCAGTATACGAGGTGAGACCTCCTTCGAGTAAACACGGAGTGGCCGTGCCAATAGCGAATTACGTAAGAGTGATCTTTTCAAGCAATATCTCGCAGACAGCATGGAAAAAACGGGAAAAAAAAGAAATGAAAGGGAAAGAAGTAACGAAAGGGCAAGCGAAGATCTTTGTTGGCGTTGCTTTGTTTGCCACAAGTTTTCTTAATAGCGTTGCTTGTTGTTTTTTGTTTTTGTTTTTGTCATAATTAAACAAAATAAAATTTGTTGAAATTTCAGGAACCAGAACCCTGTTTTATTTTTACCTTAATTTTTTTTTTCAATGATATGACGTCATTTCGGTGTGTTGTACGGGAATTTCTGTGTACTTTTTTCTGTAATGAATCTTACAAGGTGAGGTTGTATTAGAAATGCACCTTTTGTGTAAACAACATTGAGCAATTGGTATATAAATGAACAAAAACTTTGCAATTTGATGTTTGCTGTTGTTTCTAGATTTGTAGATGCTTGTGTAATTTTTGTGAAAATACCAAGGAATAACGTTCTATTTTAAATCAGTAAATGAGTATACCAACTACACAAAAAGTAATCCAAATTGAGGGTACTAGTGACGACTACAATGTCATTAAATATCAAGATGTTGCAGTTCCAACAATTGGTGAAAATGAAATTTTAGTAAAGAACAAGTACGCTGGTGTTAATTACATCGAGACTTATTTCAGAAAGGGCTATTTTCCATGTGAGGTGCCATACATATTGGGTAGAGAGGCCGCTGGTGAAGTTGTTCAAGTAGGCTCTAAGGTGAAAAACTACAATGTTGGTGATAAAGTGGCTTATATGGCGGGTTCCACGTTTGCTCAATACACAAAAAAGTCCACGGACAACCATATCATGAACTTGGGTTTGGATGCTAAGGACGAAGACCTTAAGTTATATGGATCTACTTTTATTCAATGTTTAACAGCATTGTCCTTTGTTGAAGAAGCATACAAAGTGCAAAAAGATGACTACATCTTGGTATATGCTCCTTCAGGTGGTGTTGGTTCCATTCTGACCCAATTGAGTGCCAAAAGAGGTGCACATGTCATTGCTGTTTCTTCTTCTGATGAGAAGTTGAAGATTGCGAAGGATTACGGTGCCGAGTTCTTGATCAACTACAGCAAGGAAGATGTTTTGGAAAAAGTGTTGGAAATTACAGGTGGTAAAGGTGCTCATGCTATTTTTGATGCTGTGGGTAAGGATACTTTCGAAACTGACATGAGTGCTGTTAGGAGAAAGGGTGCCATAGTCTCATACGGTAATGCGTCTGGTGTCATTCCACCTTTGGCTGTAGGAAGATTGACTCCAAAGAACATTACCTTGGTTAGTCCATCTTTGTTTGGTTACTTAGCTGATCCAGAAGAATGGGATCACTATACAAGCATGTACAAGAAACTCATTGACTCCAAGCAACTAAAGGTTGATATCACAAAAACTTTCCCATTGTCAGACTACGCTGAAGCTGCCAAACTTATGGAAAGCAAAAAAACGACAGGTAAAATCTGCCTAGAAATTCCACAGTAGATATACAGGGTACATCTTCATTCAAATGCAAGTGTTCAATATTCCAAGGGATAGATTACACTTTATAGAACGCATACGAATAAGAACAAATTGATTTGTATTTCGTATATAGTTATACAATGATATAATACAACAAATATTTGGATGTATTGCTAGTTAACAAATGGTATTGATTACAGCTTTTATAAAAGTTTCCTACGCATGCTTATAACCGTTAAAGGAAGAAATTAAAGAGATACTTGTATTGACTTAGTGAGTTTTATGGTTACAAACTATATTACTAATTACTAAATTTAATTATTTTTGTGGCAATAAGTAACTATTCTTGGAAGGGTGGTGTTGTCCTAATTTTTTTAAAAATATTTTTAGAGAAAGTATTGTAAAATTAAATAACTGGTTACCTTGTTTTGTGGTATTCAGACACAGGAAGAATTTGTATAAAAGGGCAATGTAAAATATTAATCTAAAACTTTAAGTGAAACTAAAGTAATTTTTTCTGTAGTAAGTTTTTGGTTATTGCTAATTGAATAAAATTTATAACTTTAATTTTGTATATTTCCACACAGATCAATGATTTCTTCTGATAATTCCAGTAATAGCACCACTTCCAGAAATATATCCAGAACAAAAAGAAGTGGTTTTCATAAATTTTGGAGTTCACTTTTCCATAAACCAGATCCATATTATTATCGAGAGGATGATCCAGAAGCAGCTATTAAAGGGTTTTTATGTAATGAATCAATTTCTGATAGTAAAATAACTTCCTCATCTTCCATTATTGCTAGAACTATGAAAAGTAAATGTGATTCAATTAGAATTTATAAAAAACGTTTATTATGTGGCTCGGTAAGAGATCTCTTTAAAAAAAAACCAAATAGAGAGCACTTTCCGATTCAAAAGTCTGAAATGTCAAGTTCACTGGTGAATGATACGGTTGAAGAACCATCAGATAATTTTAAGGATGATATTGATATATACTATAAAGAAAACAATCTTGACCAGCTGCCACCAGCATTGGAAAGTCAAAATCCACAATTTGGCAATAGCTACAATCATGAAATGTCTCTGCTGGATTTTTCATTCAATAATGTTGATGATCCTTCTTTGAAAGCAATTTATGATAATGCTAGAGAAACTGAAAATTATTTAGTATCGAGTGATTTCGTCTCTAAATTTAACAAAAACATTGACCGGGGGGTGATTTATATTGGAAATAATAATAAAAAAAGAATAGAAGCTTCATTAGATAGTATGATATACACTGTTGAGACAAAGAGGGCACCGGTTTCGGTTTTGAAGCCGATCTCTACTAACCCAGGTGTTGGTATGAGTCTAAAGGCAACTGACAAAAAAATATCTAAAGTACAAGACTTCAAACGCATTTTAGAAAATGGAGTTGTTGTTAATAGTTCAGGTTTACCAAATGGTGGTCAAAGCAGAAACAACATACAATTGGTTTCAGAAATGAAAACTCCTTTAACTGATCCAACTATTCAAATTTCTGAAAAGGGCACAGTGATTCCGCTTAAACCAAACCTATATAAACCTTCAATAGAGAAGTTTAGGAGTTTACAACCATGTGTTATACAGACTCCATTTGGAAACACCTTTGAGAGAAGAACAACTCCGCCAATAATGGTAGATAGTTTAGAGTATCTGAAAAGTAGAAAATCAGATATTAACCCAGTTTTCAACCTTTCTAATGTTCAAAGAAAACAGACAGCATCATACTCTGGAAAAACAACCATTAGAAATCCTGTTTTTGAAAACTATGTTAATGACAACAACTTTCTCCGAGAGAGTATTGGAAATCAAACAACAGCACCTGCCAAAAATGTAATTAAACTCCATGAAGTTGCTCCTTCTCTCAAAAACGATACTCGTGCTAGATTCCATGAGATTAATAGGGACTGTAGTAAAGAAATTAATTGTAATCTGAATACTTCATCTTCAAATGATAGCAGCCATTCAAGTATTCAGTGTTCCGTTAAACAATCTGATAAAGAAATAAAAGCTGATTGGAATGATGGTTCTAGTAAATGTAATACAGCAACTAAATCCACAATGGAGTATTATGAAGTCCCTACTTTCAGGGGCTCAAGCAAAAAGAAGGTGTCAATTACAAAGTTTATTAACAAACAAAGGTCAGAAAAACCAAAAGTAGGCACAACAAAGCTAGGAAAAACTATTAACTACTTTAAAGCACCACTAACTTTCAAAAACACAAAGTTTTTTGACTCAGACATAAATGAGGATGAAGAAGAGTTTCAGAATGTGAACAGTAAAATAAGATCATCTACACCGCAACTTTCAAGTCAAGCCTCAGTGAGCTCTAAAGGAAGTTTGAAATTTAGTGACAGCTCTTACGTTTGTTGTTTTGATAAACAAGAAGCCATTGGTGATACAAGTAGCTTCAACGATAGTCCAGAATTTAATGACGGTTCCAGCGGCAACTCGTCAATCGTGAGTAGCAGTAATAGTTTGAGCTCTAATGGAAGCAAATCAATATTGAAGAGTAAAGTTAATCCTAGAGCAGATTTAGAATTGACCAGAGCCGAACAATGTGACACCATTGAAGTTAAGGACTTTCTACGTATTTTCAAAGAAAACGAAAAAAGGCGCATGGAGGAAGAAGAGAAAGCAGCTAAAATGAGAGAAAGGCAAATGCAATTTTACTACTCAGAACATTACAGTAATATAAGTGGTTGTAAAAGAGAGGTTGAAGATGATCATATTATGGATCTATCACTTAGTCAACAAGCAACAGAAAGAAATTTTCGTAGAAATGTTTTTGATATCAAAAATAATAACATTTAAAGGTCTGTTTTGTAGATATAGAAAGTATAGGTACTCGCTTCTTATCATGACATTAATTGTTATAATTGCAATTGCCTTCTCTTAACTTTGTCTGAGAAAACATATTCTTTGGTCTCTGTCTCTAAGATATATTCTTCCAATATTAAAAAAATCTTCTAGCCTCATATAACTTGATAAATATTCAATAGACATATTAACAAAACCTAATCATCTGCAACAAATTGTAACATTTTAGTATTTGAGGTATAGAAGAGGCCAGTAGCCTTCTGCTAGAGGCTCAAAATATAAAGTGTGTATCAGATTACAATCGGAAATGAGTAGTCGAAATAAATAATTTTTGTTTAAAAAAAGAGCATTCATAAACACCTATGTTGATCCAAACAAAAAGAAGAATTAGCTCTATTAACCAATATCCATTTTATTTCTAAGAGTTAAATATATTGATAGTGGTTTGTAATAAGACAGCACTAATAATTCACTGACGATAATTTAATCGGCACTCTTGCTTCTGAAGAACAGATGGTGAACCACGATTAAGAGTTAGTTGTTTATCCATAAAAAGTAATTAGAGTAAAATTAGTCTTCATCTTATATAATTCATTTTAAGTAAACTCCTTTAATCAAATGAAAATAAGCTAAAAATTCCTATGGTTATAATTTTAGATTTTCAATTGCTTCACCGTCTTTATAAAGAAAATGAATATTTATTATACTTATAAAAGTGGGATAATTAGACATATATATTCCAACTGTTTGATGATATAGTTTAGGAATTGTTAGAGTTAAAAAATGGTCTCTTGAGATATAACGGGGAGAGGATATTAGGTTAAAATGTTTAAAAAAAATATGTGGAAATTCTCACGAATGATTAATTATGTAAAACAAAGGGGAAAAATAATATTAAAAATATGTCTTGAAATCATGAATCTGTGCATAGTTGTCTTCAAATTTGGTTAGTGTGAACATCTGGATCATAATCAACCTTAACCATTGGTCTATATACTGGTTCCCACATCTGAGCTTTCACCCACTCCAAACACTTCTCAAAATCTCTTGGAACTTCGACATTTTGTCCAGGGAAGCCCGGTACTTCTTCTTGTTCAATTCTTGCCGAACCTTCCTTTAGGGATTGTAATATCACAGCCGTGGCTAATCTAGCTGATGTGTTAGTAATATCCTCCAGAGGTGGTAGTAAACCTGGTCTGGAGTCACCTTCCTTTAATGGTGATAATGCAGCTAATTGGTCAACAGCAGCTGAGATCATGGTGTCAGTAATAGCAGTGGCACGAGAAAGCACAGCACCGAGACCGATACCTGGGAACGAGAAACAATTGTTATTTTCAGAGATACGGTATCCATTGACAGGAGCAAATGGGGATCCAGTTGCAACCAATGCATCATTATTAGTCCATTCCATTAGATCATGTGGTACCGCTTCATGAAGTCTGGTAGGGTTCGACAGTGGGAAAATGATAGGTCTTGGGTTATGTTTATACATTTCTTGAACAATTTCTTTGGTGAAGGCACCAGCTTGAGTGGAACAACCCACCAAGCACGTTGGTCTCATCTTTGATACAACGTTAAATAGTTTAGTGATGTCAATGCCATCCCAGTCCTCGTCTAGCTTTGCATACTTGTGCTGAGCTGGAGAGGAGTTCTCTTCCATGGACTCCAGAATTAGCCCACGTCTATCCATTAAATAAATGTTGTCACGGGCCTCTTCTGGGCTCAAGCCGTGTGTTACCATGTGGTTAGTGATTTGATCGGCGATACCCAGGCCTGCGGAACCGGCGCCGAACACCAACACCTTGGTATCCTTCAGTTTTCTATCCGTGTGCTTCAGTGCTGCTAGCAGGGACGCTGTCACGACCGCACCTGTACCTTGAATATCATCATTGAAGCAGGGCAGATCATAACGGTACTTGTCTAGGATTCTTCTTGCGTTCTTGACACCAAAATCTTCGAAATGCAGAACAGCGTTTGGGTACAGTTTCTGGACGCCCTTTATGAACTTATCGATGAACTCATCGTACTGCTTGCCTCTTATTCTGGAGAACTTGTTGCCCATGTACAGTTCGTCTCTGGCCAACTTCTTGTTGTTAGTGCCGACATCTAGACACACGGGGATGACTCTACCTGGGTGGATACCACCGCACAGGGTCATCAGAGCCAGTTTCGAGATGGCGATACGCACACCGCCGACACCTTGGTCGCCGATACCCAGAATACCCTCTGAGTCTGAAACGACGATGTAGTCCACGTCCTTGTCCTCGCCGTAGATGGCCAGTCTCTTCTCCACGGAGTCTGGCTCTGTGATGTCCAGGAAGACACCCTCTGGTTTTCTGAACCTGTGAGAGTACGCGGCGATGGCGTCACCTTCCGTCGGTGTGTAGATGATGGGGACGAGCTCCCTGATGTGTTTCCTCACGAGCGCGAAGTACAGCACTTTGTTCTGCACTCTGAGCGATGTCATGAAATCGTTCTTTGCCAAGGGTGTTTTCAAGTAGCAGAGCTGCTTGTACGCACGCTCCAGCTGCTCATCGAGCGTGTTGACCTGTGGGGGCAGCAATGCCTCGAGGTTGAACGCCTCTCTTTCCTCCTGAGAGAACGCAGAGCCCTTGTTGAACAACGGGGAATTCAACAGCTGGAATGACTCGAGGGGACACTCAATGACACCCTCGACCGTGAGTCTGGTAGATTTTGGCGCTGTGGTGCGCTCGCTCTTCTTCCGCATATACTCCTTCGCCGCGTCGCCTACGGGCGTCTTGTGCGCCACAGACCTGTCTGTGTGTGGCGGATACAGACTGTTCTCCCTTGTCGTGGTGGCATACGCCCTTGTCCTTGCCAGACACCTCGAGTACCGCCAGAGCTGTTGCAACTGAAACCCATTCCTATACAGCAGCATTTTTCCAGAATCAAAATACAATCAAAATCAAAAATACAATAAGAATTACCAGCCCTTTAGATTATCAATGTCTGTAGATATTGTATCAATACATCAACACATCAATAACAATACAGTTATATCAAATATATATCAGTATTGATAAAGTATCAAAGCTCGATGGGGGTGTTGAAGACAGAGAGAGAGAGAGAGAGAGAGGGAATATTATAACAAGTGCTCCTTCTCTACAGCACTTTCTATGCGGAGAGACAGGGGACCCCGAGTCAGAAGAAAAAAAAAAAAATTTTTTTTTATTTGATTCTCTCTCTCTGTGTTAAAACAAACAATTTAATTTTGTTTTGTCTAAGGGCTCTCTCTCTGTTGGAAAATGACTCAAGCGGGAGCGTCGGAGGGTGGGAGCCGGGTGACGTTAGTAGACGGTGTCACGTGTATATACTATACTACGTTGACACATGTGATATTGCGTATTATATTACATACCTATACACGGCTGTTCACGTCCCAGTACGTACAAAGAGAGAGGTAAAGAATTTTTTTTCTTCTTGGTGTGTGGTGGTGGTGGTGGTGAAAGGTTACCCAGGGGAGGGGGTATGATGATGCAGAGAGACAGCGTATATTCTTGCTTGTGTAAGGTTTTTTCTGTTTCGTGGAGAAGGTTGCGACATACAAAGGATGTGATGATCTTGGGATGCTGTATGTTTGTACGTCTGTATACTTGTATATTTGTAAGTTTGTATCAGTATATCAAGATAAGGTCATTGGGGGAAAATGGACGTGCCTATTGATGAGATTGTGAAGAACTTGCTGAAGTTTGTGGTGAGAGGGTTCTACGGTGGGTCGTATGTGCTGGTGCTGGATGCGATCATATTCCACTCTGTGCTCGCAGAGGAGGACCTGAAACAGCTGCTGAGTATAAACAAGACGGAATTGGGTCCGCTGATCGCGAGACTGCGGTCGGACAGGCTGGTGTCCACGCACAAGCAGCGTGAGTACCCTCCAAACTCTAAGAGCGTGGAGCGCTGCTACTACTACATCAAGTACCCGCACGCAGTGGACTCCATCAAGTGGAAGGTGCACCAGCTCGTGCAGCGGCTCAAGGAGGACCTCGACAAGAACTCCGAGCCCAACGGGTACATGTGCCCCATATGTCTGACGAAATACACGCAGCTCGAGGCCATCCAGCTGCTGAACTACGACAGGACCGAGTTCCTGTGCTCGCTGTGCGACGAGCCCCTGATAGAGGACGACTCCGGCAAGATCAACAAGGAGAAGCAGGACAAGCTGAACAGGCTGATGGACGAGATACAGCCCATCATCGACTACCTGAAGAAGATCGACGACTCCAGAATCGAGGAGAACACCTTCGAGCTCGCGCTGGCAAGACTGATCCCACCGCAGAACCAGTCCAGCGCCGCATACACCTTCAATCCAAAGAAGGGTTCCATCATGTTCAAGCCTGGCGAGACAACGCTCGACGCCAACTCTATCATGGGTAACGGCCTCGGCAACGACAGCAGCAGGCGTGCCGGCGCCAACTCGCAGGCCACTCTGCATATCAACATTACCACGGCGAGTGACGAGCTGGCACAGAGCAAACTGCAGGAACGCCAAGCCGAAGAGAAGAGGAAACAGAATGCTGTTCCTGAGTGGCATCAACAGAGTACCATTGGTAAGACTGCACTGGGGAGACTGGACTCCGATGAAGAGTTTGATCCTCAAACCACACAGCAGGCTATGATGTCTACGATGAACGGAGAGGCACCAGCCGGCGGTGACAACGACAACATGACCCCATACAACAGCGGATTGACAGCCAATCAAAGAGAGGAGAAAGAAAACGAAAGAACTCTTAACGAATATTACGCCGCATTGGCGAGAAGACAGGCTCAGGCCAAGAAGGATGAAGAAGACGAAGAGGAAGAAGAAGAGGAGGAGGAAGTGGAAGAGGAGGTCGTCGAGATTGATGAAGATGACGAGAACAACGATGCATTTGAAGATGTTGATATTAAGAGCACCAAGAAAGAAGACCAGGATGAAGATAGTGATGAAAACGAAGATATTGCTGCCTTTGAAGATGAGTTTGAAGACGTTATAGACAATGTGGACGAAGAAAATAAGGACAATGACGACAAGAAGGACGATGATGACATGGATATCGAATTTGAAGATGTCTAAACAATTCAACGGAATGAGATGATATTGAGATAAATAAATAAATAAATACTTCCATATACTCATATTTAATATATCATTGTGTTTAATGCATAACCTACTGTTTAAATATAACAACAAAGACAGAAATACCCAACTCCGTATGACCTGTCATCGTGCTATCATATGATACGATATATATTTGTGCAAAAAAAACCAAAATACCGTCGGAATTTTGGTGATTTTCCCTTCGAGGTTGAAAATTTCCCGATGGGATCAATGGGAAGAGTCATCTGACTTCGAGATTATATAAACTGTACATAAATGAACATTAGTTTTACATTATTTTCCGATCAAGTTATTGTCTTAGAGGTACAATACTGTCAAAATATAGGGAGCTGGAGAGAAAGTATAGTCACAAGAATGTCTAAGGAATCCAAGAAGGTAGATCCAACTAAATCATTCATCGCTGGTGCGATTGCCGGTGCCGTAGAGGCGTCGATCACGTATCCGTTTGAGTTTGCAAAGACCAGGCTTCAGCTGGTGGACAAAAGCGCTAAGACGACGAGAAACCCTCTTGTCTTGATCTATAATACGGCGAAAACTCAAGGTGTTGGAGCTATCTATGTCGGCTGTCCTGCTTTCATCGTTGGTAACACAGCCAAGGCTGCTACCAGGTTTCTGGGTTATGATACCATTAGAAATATGTTGAAAGATAAGAAAACTGGGGAATTGAGTGGTCCTCGTGGTGTAGTTGCAGGTCTCGGGGCCGGTTTGCTGGAAAGTGTTGTTGCTGTGACTCCATTTGAAGCAATCAAAACCGTGCTAATTGACGACAAGCAGTCAGTACGACCAAAATATCAGAACAATGGCCGCAGTATGGCGCGCAACTATCTAAGCCTGATAAAGGACGAAGGCTTCAAAGGTCTATATGGTGGTGTGGTACCAGTCTCGATGAGACAGGCAGCTAACCAAGCAGTTAGACTTGGTTGTTACAATAAAATTAAGGTGATGGTTCAGGACTATACCGGTGCTCCAAAGGACAAACCATTGACGTCAGGTCTAACTTTTATAGTTGGTGCCTTCAGTGGTGTTGTAACCGTGTATGCGACCATGCCAATCGATACCGTCAAGACTAGAATGCAAAGTTTGACAGCTAGTAAATATACATCCACACTAAACTGTTTCACAACGATTTACAAAGAAGAAGGGTTGAAGACGTTTTGGAAAGGTGCCACACCACGTTTGGGTAGACTGATACTAAGTGGTGGTATTGTGTTCACAATTTACGAAAATGTGTTGTTGTACCTAAGTTAAAAGTCCTCGCATTTATTTCATATTTTACATACCAATAATTTTTATAGACTATAATTGACAATCAGCCAAGAAAAATATTTTAATAATAATATATCTTTATTAAAAAAGGTACTCTATTCCATTAATTTAAAAAAAAATAATTAGATTGTAAAAATATGTATGTCATAAGTTTAGAACTGAATAATAAAAGAAAGGGAAAAAAAGTTTACTCTGAAATATTGATGGGCAAGAAGGCAGAATAACTAGGTTGCTAGTTCCTTCTTCTTTATTTCCCTGAAATTTCAAAAGTAATGGTTTTATAATGTCTGTGATTGTTCCAACAACGGAAGTGTTAATTTGGTAGGTAAAAATGAATGAACGCTATAATGGGAATAAATTAACAAGAATTGAAAGTATAGTAAAGTTTTTTTTTTAAAACAAAAAATATGCCAGGAGGGGGAGAAAACAAACAAGTAGAATGAAGATAATGAATCCAAGTTAGAAGAGAAATGAAAAAAAATTTTTTTTTGAAAATGAAATACTAATGCAGTTAAACTTGCTGTTGTGGATGATCTTCCTGAGACAAATACTTTTGTTCCATTCTTTTCACCTTGACGTAATCGTATATACTCTTTCCTGCAATGAATATACCTAACAGTCCTGAGAACACAGCTAAAAATGAAAGCGATTGTTTCTTCTCTTCTAAGCCATGGCTTAACTTAGATTCAAAATTATCAGTTGGTGCATTATCCTGGGGAACTTGTAAATCATCGAAATCGTTAGGATTCTCTACCTGAACACGGTTCGCAGTTTTATCTTTCCCTACTTTGGTATCCACATTACGAGGTATCATTGAATAACAATAGCCAATAAAGGTTAACCCAAGACCAAACCTAGATCCCTGTTTGGCAGCGTGAGATGTATGAAGCAAATACGTTACCAAGAACCCAACAAACTGGAAACTCGTACTCACAATAATATTCCAGAACAAGTTTGCAATATTTCCAACAGGTAAACCCTCAATACATATCTCATCATAGTACATGTCCGTGCTGTTCAAGTCCATACCGTAATAGGAAGGCGACATATCTGCCGCGGCCTCATCATAAGTGGGCGGATGGTCCTGCTGAGTGATCTCCTGCTCTGTGCTGGCATCCGGTTTCGCGCTCAAGTTAGAAAACACACCGTCAAACCCAGCACCGCCGTTATTACCACCGTTAGCAGGGTTCCGCCTCCTGAAAAGCCTATCCAACACATTGAAATGCCTGCCAATAGTGTCTATATGCCTTGCTGCCTGCTCTCTTACACCAGGAAGTAACCTATCTGAGCTAGTACCTTCTTCGACTTCACCACTAGCCTCCACAACGTCGGCGGCAGCGCCACTCTCGTTACCTTCACCCTCCACGTGGCTCATCTCTTGCCCCTCAGACATCTCCATTTCCATCGCTATCTCACGCCTCTCACCTTCTCTTTCAGACATCTTTAAATCAAGGAAATCGCTTATATTACTCGACTTGTGTGTCTGTGTTTCTAATAAAGATGGAACAAATTTTATAAAAAAAGAAAACAATGTAAAGTCCAGTAATTATTTCTTTGAAATTTGAAATTTGAGAAATTAGCCCTGTTTCCCTTCGTTAAAGTAATTTCATTTTTTTTTTTCCCGTTTCTTCGCGGGGCGGACGGGGTCTTCCCCGCAGCTGCCGTGGGAAATCTTTATAGGAGTCACAGAAACTGCCGTAGAGCTCAGAAAACACCCCATGTATTTCGTTGTTGATTACATACTGCATATGATGATGATAATGATAATGATACAAACGTTATTGTTACAATTTCAACGTATTTAGGATATAAAAAAAAAAAATGCTACTGTGGTGGTGGCTGGTGTGTTGGTGTTGACTCAGCTGGCATTGAGGTTGTTGATGGGCCTGGGGTTCTTGCGTCCGGTTGAGGGATGTCCAGGGCGGTGTGCATGCTCTGGCTGTCGTCAATGCTGTCGTTGTTTGTTGTGCTTGCCATGGCTGGTGTTTCGTGTTGGTTTGGTTGTAGTACTGGTAGTGTTGCACTGGATGAAGCGTGTAGTGGTAGGTAGACTGTGGGTGGGTGGTATGGCATGGTGGCTTGCATTGGTGGTGCATCGTCGTTGGTGGGTGTAGGTTCGGACGTTGGGATTACATCTTCTTGGTCGAGAGTGTGTGGCACTGCTGTCATTGTTGCTGCTGCTACTGATGTTGTTGTTGTTGTTGGTACCGTTTCAGGGCCAACTGCAGGAAGTTCAGGTTTTGGTGTTGGTGTTGGTGTTGGTTCTGTGTTTGACTGGAACGTTGAGCTTTGGAATACGTGTGGGACGGTAGTTGGCGCCGGGATTGGTGCTGGTGGTTTGCTGCTATTGGAAAATGCATCAGGACCACTCGAATAGCTATGCATTGGGCCTGCAGGTTTCTTACCAGCAACTGCACCTGCCTTGGGAGTTACATCAGTCTTGAAAGAAGTCTTGGAATCTGAACTATTTTCAGGTAGGTTAGAAATGGATCCATCTTGCTCTTGTTTTGGTGTGCCTAGCTTAATGGACACTAACATCGACTTACCTGGGATATGATCCACAACATAGCATGGAGGCATCACCGGTTTAGGTCTTTCTGGTCCTGGGTGGTATTCAACAGAGGTCTCTAAATCATAAGAGTACACTGATGGACCAAGATCAACACCACCTGGTAAGACAGTGCTAGGAACGGGTGTCCTGAAAGTTCTAGGAACATCGGCGATATCAGGTAGAGTGACTTCACCAGCTCCAGAAGCATTGTTTGCCATTCCTGATAGATTAGCAGATGACACAGACACATTGCTTATATTGACATTACCACGTCTACTGAATCTACCTTGTCTTCTCTTTCTTCTCGTATCTCTATCCTTATCTTTATCTAGTCTTTCTAATTCAGCAGGAGAGATTTGTAATACGTTAGGTGTGAATACTTTCGTATCAGCTGGTGCTCTATATACATCATCGACTGTCACGACGGGAAGTATACGACTTCTAACGTCGTCATCCTCAACCACACCTCCATCAAAGTTATAGCCCAGCATCATTAGTGATTTGTGATACATGTGAACCTGCTCTCTGATGCTGTGAGCTATAGCTGAGATGAACTCACCAGGTAGTTCTAACTCACGGCACATATTTTCTGCAAATTCTTCAGGGCAGTTATCAGGGTTTGATATATCCCATTCAAACTGATCAATTAATTGAGATTGGCCAACAACAACATCTAGTTTTATAGAGATCCTCATGTCATCACCTCCCATACGAGGTTGCTGTTCAATCTTGAATGGATCAGGTTGATACTCTTGTATTTGTTCTTTCATAGATTGAGTTATGGTTTCTATCACTTGTTTTTGAAGATCGCTTGGGAACTGGTAATCTTTTACCATATCAACCACAAAATCATCAATATCAACCACAGATTCGTTTCTGTTCCATAAGAATGTATCTCTTAGGAAAAATTTGTCACGTTCCAAGTCAAATTCCAACCTAATTGGAACTAGATCTTCACTTTCTTCGTGCATAGCTTGCTTATATACCTTGATCTTATCTGGGGTATAGAACTCTCTGCCATTGATAGGGACAAAAGGGACAACCTTAGTAGTAGTATTGGTGATCCCATTACCGTATCCAGAATAACCGTTTCCCCAAATACTTGCAGAAGGTATATTTTGAGATGTATTAGTGATAGATTTCATTCTTGTCGTCTTTAAATCTTGGTAATATTTCAAAGCGTGCCACAGTTTACTCACATATTCTTTGTTACTGAAGCCATATATGCTGAACGGGTCATAGCCATTCATTTCTCGTACCTGTGCAGTAGCATTGGCCTTATCTCTTTGTGTGATTTGTTCATATAATAATACATCAGTGTTCAATTCTTTCGAAGACCAGTAGGTAGGATTGGGTACCTTAGCCTCAGGTGGATCATATGTGACTGATTGGAAACTGGGAAGTTTATACTTGCTCATATCAATATGGGGTGGAGGGATATCCTGCGGTAGAGGAAGTTGGGGCAATTGAGGAGATGCCATTGCTTGAGGAGGCACATTCGCTTGTTGTTGTTGTTGCTGTTGTTGTTGTTGTTGCTGCTGTTTTTGAGCAGCTTTGGTCTTGGCCTTTGATGGACCCCTACCTTGACTTTTCCCTCCAGGTTTTTGTTGTTGTTGTTCTTCCAGCATCTGTTTAACATGGTTTTGGGCTGCAGTGATTGCAGCGACTACAGCTGGGTTGTTCTTAGCAATGGCTTGTTGTTTCAGTGTCTGTAGAACCTGCTGTTGCGTAGCAAGCGGTAGCTGGGCAATTTGTGGGGGCAGTGTTGGCGCCATGCCAGGTGGTGCATTACCTGGTGCCAAATTCTGCTGTGGTGGTGGCTGGGGAGGTAACTGCATGTTTAAATGAGGACCGCCCTGTGATGGTGTAGGAGCACTAGAGGTTTGTTGCGGTTGCTGTTGTTGTTGTTGTTGTCTATTTGGCATTTCCTGTGTTATTCTCTGGCGACCCTTTGCGTTCTTGCCTTTGGTAGACTGCTTCATATTTGACGCGCCAGCCTGCATATTCTGTTGCAGCGCAATATTCGCACTGTTTGGAGTAGAGTTCGCCGAGTTCTTCCCACGCTGCATATGTTGTTGTGACTGTTGTTGTTGTTGTTGTTGTTGTTGTTGAGGCTGTTGCTGCTGCATTGGCTGTTGTTGTTGTTGTTGTTGTTGTTGTTGCATTCTCGAATACAGAAGCTGCTGGTGTCTATGTTGTATCATCTGCAACTGAGCGGGTGTCAAGTTCTGCAGATACTGCTGTGGAATCTGCGAGAGTCTGAAGGAAGGCGTACCTATATTCCTGAAGATGCTCTGCATAATGGACGCATTCTGTGCCTTGTTGTTATCGTTCCCGGTATTCATCGGGCTATTGACGTTACTCATCGTGGAAGCGAGGTTTGGTGATACTTTTGCACTAGTACTATATCCTCTTATTCTTTCAAAAACAGTTATTCCCTCTTATCTTGCCGTGTTTGCTATCCTTCTTATCTTGTCGTGTTGTTATTTATGTTATTTTTGTTTTTTCCTTCCTGGAACTTTTTTGCACATAGCGAGAAGAGCGTTGAGTTAAAAAAAAAATTAAAGGATTCATTTTGAATGGGAGAGACGGCACACACAGCGAAGGATAACCAAACACAATCACTTCAATACAACGAGAGATGTACTACCAGGCTGTGTACATTAGCGACAGCGACAACAAGCTCGTGTTCCAACACTTCCTGAACTCGAGTGCCCCGGCATACGACGAGCTGTGGCCCCGCATCACGGCGATGTGCCCGCACCTGCAGCACCACAGCAAGGACAACGAGCGTGAGAGCTGCGATAACAACAACAACAACGACAACGACAGCAATGACACGATGTCTGGCAGCCTCGGCAAGCAGCACCGCGTGTACAAACACACAGTGAGGTCGTACACCAGCACACTGCACTACTGGGCGCTGTGTGACAAATCCAGGGAGACGGAGGCGGGAGTACGCTGCGGTACGGCAGCGTACGGCGAGCCGTTCTTTGTGCTGGCGCAGTTCCACAACGCGCTGCTCGAGTACTTCGACAAGAACGCGCTGAGCGTGGCGAAGATCACGAACAACGCGGACCGTGTGTCGCTGCTGTGCAACTACCTGCTCGACGGCGGGTACTACAACACGAGCGGGGTGTACGACAGCCGCATGAAGCAGATTGTCCCGGAGCGGTCGGACCTCGCCAAGATCCTCACGAACACCGCGCACCAGATCCAGAGCGCCGTGCAGAAGTCCGGGACCGCGGCATCGTCTTCGTCTTCGTCGTCGGGACCGGGACGCGGCGTGCGTATCGGGAGCCCTGCATCTGCTGCTAGCTCTCCGTCTGTGGCGGGTTCTGCAGATACGGTGGTGCCGTGGCGCAGCGGGAAGAGCCCACACAACGAGCGCAACGAGCTGTACGTGGATGTAGTGGAGAACGTGCGGCTGGTGGTGTCCCGCCGTGGGAAACCCGTGGCGGGACACGTCAGCGGCGCGGTGCACGCGCGGTGTTACATGCGCGGGAACCCGCTGGTGGAGATCCAGTTCGGACGCGCTGGGGTATTCTCCTCCTCCTCGGCACCCGCGGTACCCGCGGTACACGACTGTGTAGACAAGCGTGCGCTGCTAGAAGCACAGACAGCAGGGAACACCTCCAGTGTCAAGTTCATCCCGCCGGAGGGGCGGTTTGTGCTGATGCGGTACGGCGGGGACGCGCCCACGCCGCTGGTGCACGCGCGTGTAGAACAGGACCTGGGCCCGCACCACGACGAGTTCCAGGTGGCACTGAACATCGCGGGGTCCACGAGCATCAAGACGCTAGAGGACCTCGTAGTGGAGGTGAAGTTCTCGCCCTCCAGCGAGAGGCGGTACAAGGTGAAACCGCTGCAGACGACGCACGGGCGCATGGAGGTCGACGGAACTCACCACACGGCCCGCTGGATCTTCGACCACGAAGTCGCGACAGGCACCATGCCGGTACTCCGCGGCTGCGTAGAGAAGACCGAAGACACGTCAACGTCACCCTCATCTTCACCCTCACCCTCCCACCCATCTCCCTCAGAAACACTCGCACCCCCACCCCCACGCATCCACACTCTGTCCATCACGTACAGCCACACGGGCTCCCCCGAGACAGCATACCTCCCCGTGAAGAGCATCTCCGTGGACACGAACACCCCCGCATCCTCCTCCTCCTCCTCCTCTAACCGCCTGTTCAAGGGCGTCAAATACCACACCGTCATGAGCGACTACGAAGTCAGAGTATAAAATAGAAAAACTAGCATACCATACGAGTAAATATCACTATACACTAATATACATACACACACCCAATACACGTCATCTAGAACGGACACACTCACCCCCCCCTCTCAACGGACGCACAGAATTAAACTCCGAGAGAGAGAGAGACGAAAAAGAACGCGGGGACATCTCCGAGAGAAACGGAGACGGGTGGAGAGTGTGTGTGTGTGTGACACACAGCGTGTAACAGTGTGGGCCAGCTGGGTGTGTGTGTGTGTGTCGGTGATTATCCGAGATGGCCCGACGCGGTTGTGTTTTAGGGGCGGGGGGAGGGCCATGGATGGATGGAGTAGTCTGTGCGGCTGTTTCTGTGTTGTGGAGTTGTTGTTGTTATAAGATGTGTTATAACAGAGGTGTATGACCTTCTCTCTAACAAGGGCGGGGTATTGAAGTATATATAAAGAGGCCGGGTTGTGAGTTGTTGGACGTTTGTTGGAGGATGCAACTCAATTCAGTGTGTTTACAAGGAACTTATTATACCGAATTGGAAGTACAGGAAACTTATTATACTGAGTTGGAAGTACAAGAAACTTATTATACTGAGTTGAAAAAAATACAATATTCAATACTGCAATGTCTATGTCTTATGATGGAAGGGTTGTGGTGATCACGGGTGCCGGTGGTGGGCTGGGCAGGGTGTATGCTCTCGAGTACGCGAAGCGGGGTGCGAAAGTGGTGGTTAACGACCTTGGTGGGACGCTAGGCGGGGCTGGCGCGGACTCCAAGGCCGCGGATGTCGTTGTGCAGGAGATTGTTGCTGCCGGCGGCCAGGCTGTGGCTAACTACGACTCTGTCAACGACAACGGGGAGAAAGTTATCGAGACCGCTATCAAGGCGTTCGGCAGGGTGGATATCCTGATTAACAACGCAGGGATCCTGAGAGACGTCTCCTTTGCGAAGATGTCCGAGAAGGAGTTCACCCAGGTGCTGGACGTGCACTTGACTGGGGCCTATAGGTTGACTAAGGCCGCCTGGCCATACATGCGTCAGCAGAAGTTCGGGAGGATCATTAACACTGCGTCCCCTGCTGGGCTATTTGGTAATTTCGGACAGGCTAACTACTCTGCCGCTAAACTTGGCCTGGTCGGTTTTGCTGAGACACTGGCCAAAGAAGGGTACAAGTACAACATCTTCGTGAACTCAATTGCCCCCTTGGCAAGGTCGAGAATGACTGAAAACGTGCTGCCAGCACATATCTTGAAGCAGCTGGGGCCTGAGAAAATCGCACCTTTGGTCCTGTACTTGACTCACGAGTCATCGAAGGTGACGAACTCTATCTTTGAACTGGCTGCCGGGTTCTATGGGCAAATCAGATGGGAGAGGTCTGCAGGTCAGATCTTTAATCCTAATCCTGAAACCTACACTCCAGAAGCTATTTTGAACAAGTGGGCCGACATCACCGATTTCAAGGACAAACCCTTCAACAAGGTGTCGCACCCTATCATGTTATCGGATTACAATGACTTAATCACCAAGGCCAAGAAGTTGCCTGCTCAGAATGACCAAGGGTCAGTTAAGATTAACTCTGTGAAGGACAAAGTCGTCGTTATCACCGGTGCTGGTGGTGGTCTAGGTAGATCCCATGCCTTGTGGTTCGCAAGATATGGTGCCAAGGTTGTTGTCAACGATATCAGAGACCCAAACACTGTGGTTAACGAGATAAACCAGAAGTATGGTGCCGGAAGAGCAGTGCCAGACCAACACAATGTGGTCACTGAGGCCAGCCAGGTTATTGAGACTGCTATGAAAGCCTATGGTCGCGTTGATGTTCTGGTCAATAATGCCGGTATCCTACGTGACAAATCCTTCTTGAAGATGACCGATGAAGAATGGTTCTCGGTGGTTCAAGTTCATTTGTTCTCAACCTTCTTCCTATCCAAGGCTGTTTGGCCAATTTTCTTGAAGCAAAAGTCAGGTCACATTATTAACACCACTTCTACCTCTGGTATCTATGGTAACTTTGGACAAGCAAACTATGCTGCTGCCAAGGCTGCCATCCTTGGTTTTTCTAGAACAATTGCCCTAGAGGGTTATAAGAGAGGTATAAGAGTCAACGTCATCGCCCCTCATGCGGAAACTGCCATGACTAAGACCATCTTCAGCGAAAAGGAACTTGCTAACCACTTCGACGCTTCTCAGGTCTCTCCATTTGTTGTGTTGTTAGCTTCTGATGAGTTGCAGAAGGTCAACAAGCGTGGTGTTACCGGCCAATTATTCGAGGTTGGTGGAGGTTGGATTGGTCAAACCAGATGGCAGAGAGCTGCCGGTTTTGTTAGTTTGGAAGACCAGATCACTCCAGAAATTTTGAGAGATAACTGGAAGGAGGTTGTTAACTTCTCCGGTCACACTACTAACCCATCTACCGCTGAAGAATCCTCCATGGGTATTTTGCAAGCCGTTCAAAAGGCTCAAGCATCCGCTGGTACGAAAGATACCTACGACTACAACCATAAGGATGTTATTCTTTACAATTTGGGTCTTGGTGCCAAGGCTACAGAATTGAAGTACACTTATGAAAATGATCCTAAGTTCCAAGTCTTGCCAACTTTTGCTGTTATGCCAGTTATCAACTCATCATCTGGGTTGAAGATGGATAGTTTGGTTGATAACTTCAACTATGCTATGTTGTTACATGGTGAGCAGTACTTCAAGATTGGTCAAAATCCAATTCCAACTAAGGGCTCCTTGAAAACTGAAGTTAAGCCGTTGCAAGTTCTTGACAAGGGTGGTAAGGCTGCATTGATTGTTGGTGGATTCAAGACGATTGACACCAAAACTAACAAATTGATTGCCTACAATGAGGGTTCATTTTTCGTTCGTGGTGCTCGTGTACCAACTGGTAAACCAAAGGTGAATGAGGCCAGAGCTCCATTTGCTGTTCAAAAATTCCAGCCTCCTACTGGTAAGAGTCCAGATTTCGAATTTGAAGTTGATACAAATGAAGACCAGGCTGCCATTTACAGACTGTCTGGTGATTTTAACCCATTGCACATTGATCCTTCATTGGCTAAGCAAGTTGGATTCCCTGCACCAATTCTTCATGGTTTGTGTACTCTAGGTGTTACTGGTAAAGCACTTCTTGAAAAGTTTGGTCCTTATGAAGAGCTAAAGGTTAGATTTAGTAGTTTTGTTTTCCCTGGAGATAGACTAAGGATTAAAGCTTGGAAGCAACCAAATAACATCGTCATTTTCCAAACTGAAGATTTGAGAACTAAGAAGGTTGTTTTGGACAGCGCTGCCATCAAGTTGGTTGGCTCTACTTCAAAGTTGTAAACAGATTCATTCCGTTATTGCCGGTTTTGCTAAATATGAATCATTGTTTTATCCTTCTTTAAGCTCTTATCCCATTTCTCTAAAATGAAGTAAATTGATAATATTCTAAAATGAAAAAAACAGAAAAATTAAAAAATGTAAAAAACTAAAAACAAAAAACAAAAAATAGAACTATATATATTATATTATATTCTAAAAACTCATTGTATATTTCTCTCTTTTTTCATATATAACGTTGTAATGAGAATATGACTTTACTGAATCAAACACCTGAAATAAGGGATACACATCGATATTACTTTTTACAAAAAGCATACTTGAACTCACAATGCAATATTGGTAAAAGTGCCACAATAACTCAAGTCACTGCTGTATAACCGTTCGTGAAATATTAATAAAGTAAACGATTTAAATCATAATAGACGGTAGTAACACGGTCGCATAGTTGTCAATACACTGGGGTGAGATATTCCCTGCTATAGTTCATTTCATATACAATTAGAGGATATATATATCAATGAGTGACTATCCAGAAGTTTTCTTTTTGCCCGATAATGCTACAGGCAAAGCAAACTTCTAAATATTTGTATTTTCAAGGTTATTTTTTTTACTAACTCAGTGTGAACACCAACAAAACCTAAAATTTCCATAATAAATTTTTTGAATTTTTTTTAGAAACAATCATTTCATATACATAGCCTATGTAACAGGAATTTAACATGTAGCATTCGGTTTCACATAGGTGCCAGGTATAAATGATACATATATAAAAATGGATACTGAAAGCCAAAAAGTTAACATTAATCTACAATTCTCCTGGTCTAAAACATAGACAATGCATACAAACCACTACTAAATAAACGTCTTTAAATAAAATAACTTCTTTCTTGCTTGTTACTCTTATATTTAGATATATATATTATAATAAAATAACTGCATATGAGAAATCACCTGAAATATCCCAAACCACGATATATAGATCACAAAAAAAAAGAAAGAAAGAAAAAAATGCATCACACTCAACGAATTTTGCGATGAGATGGAAAAAAAATTTTTTTTTTTTTTCAATGAAAAATTTCAAAAAAAAAAATAAAATCGATGAGCTTGGTGAAAATTTGCTTAGTTTTAACTGTTTTTGAACAAAAAAATTTTTTTATTAAGTTTATAGTAGTCTTTGGATTTAATATAGAATTATCTTTCAACTGTTTATCATTTCTGAATATTGTACTTGATTTTATTCTAAAACATTGGGATACTTTAACTGCTTAGCTTTTTTTTTGTGATACTATTTGCTCGAGAAACAAGAAATATAATTTTAATCAAATTTTAATTTCGTTTGCAAATTTTAGAAGAGATACAAAAAGCAAAAATAACTTTGAAAAGGAAATAATCAAAAGGGATATTTTTGACTAAAATAGATTCTATTATATTAGGTCCAAATTGAAATTAAAATATCTAAGTTTCAAAGAAATAACAATAATAGAAAAGAAAAATGTCTTACGTTTTAACTGAAACCTCTGCTGGTTATGCTTTGTTGAAAGCCTCTGACAAGAAGATCTACAAGTCTAGTTCTTTGATTGAAGACTTGAACTCCTCTGAAAAGGTTTTGAAGGAGTTTAAAATTGCTGCTTTCTCTAAGTTCAACTCTGCAGCCAACGCTCTTGAAGAAGCTAACTCTGTTATCGAAGGTAAGGTCTCTCCACAATTGGAAAAGCTTTTGGACGAGATTAAGAAGGAGAAGAAGGCTACCTTGGTTGTTAGTGAAACTAAGTTGGCTAATGCCATCAACAAGTTGGGTTTGAACTTTAACGTTGTTTCTGACGCTGTTACCTTAGACATCTACAGAGCTGTTAAGGAATACTTGCCAGAATTGTTGCCAGGTATGTCTGATGCTGACATGAGCAAAATGTCTCTTGGTTTGGCTCACTCTATTGGCCGTCACAAGCTTAAGTTCTCTGCCGACAAGGTTGATGTTATGATTATCCAAGCTATTGCTCTTTTGGACGATTTGGACAAGGAAGTTAACACATACGCTATGAGATGTAAGGAATGGTACGGTTGGCATTTCCCAGAGTTGGCTAAGATTGTTACCGACTCTGTTGCTTACGCTAGGCTAATTCTAACCATGGGTATTAGATCCAAGGCCGCTGAAACTGACATGAGTGAAATTTTGCCAGAAGAAATCGAAGAGCGTGTCAAGACCGCTGCTGAAGTTTCCATGGGTACCGAAATCACCGATGTCGATCTTCTAAACATCAAGGCTCTTGCTGAACAAATTGTTGAATTCGCTGCCTACAGAGAACAACTATCCAACTACCTATCTGCTAGAATGAAGGCTATTGCTCCAAATTTGACTCAATTAGTTGGTGAGTTGGTTGGTGCTAGACTAATCGCTCACTCTGGTTCTTTGATCTCTTTGGCCAAGTCCCCAGCTTCTACCATCCAAATTCTAGGTGCTGAAAAGGCTCTTTTCAGAGCCTTGAAGACCAAGCACGATACTCCAAAGTACGGTCTGTTATACCATGCTTCTCTAGTTGGTCAAGCCAGTGGTAGAAACAAGGGTAAGATCGCCAGAGTGCTAGCTGCCAAGGCTGCTGTTGCTCTTCGTTACGATGCTCTAGCCGAAGACAGAGATGACTCTGGTGACATCGGTCTAGAGGTCAGAGCTAAGGTCGAAAACAGATTGTCTCAAATCGAAGGTAGAGACCTAAGAACCACTCCAAAGGTTGTCCGTGAAGCCAAGAAGGTTGAAATGACCGAGGCCAGAGCTTACAATGCCGATGCCGATGCTGTATCAACTGCTGACTCTGACGATGAAGATGAAGAAACCGAAGAAAAGACTGAAAAGAAGAGAAAGAGAGATGACTCTGACGAAGAGGAAGAAGAAAAGGAATCTAAGGACTCCAAGAAGGCCAAGAAGGAGAAGAAGGAGAAGAAGGAAAAGAAGGAGAAGAAGGACAAGAAGGAGAAGAAGGAGAAGAAGGAAAAGAAGGAAAAGAAGGACAAGAAGGAGAAGAAGGAAAAGAAGAGTAAGAAATAAGCATCTTTTTTTTATTTTAGACCAAGATTTATTTTTTTATTTTGATTACAAAAAAAATCATCTGTAAATTAGAGACTCATTCAATACTATATATTTATTCCTAAAGAGAAAATATATATGTTTTAATATTAGAATTTTAACTATAGTATACCAATATTTTACTATTCAATATCGCTACAACCAAGGGCATCGCAAGAAAAAAATTTTCTGTTTACATCGCCGGGTAAAAACATCCCATATGAAATTGTAAGTAATTTCAATCATTTAGGATAATGTGTTAACTATACCTCATCGCAAGATGGTTAAATAAGATATAAATTTAGCAATAACTTTATTATATAGTTCGTTATAACTAAAAAAATAAAGTGGACATAAGTTATTTTGGGATGTCCAGCATCATCAGCCTTTCTATAGAGGAGACCAACAGACTGAGAGCACAAGTTGGCCTCAAACTTATTCCGGTTAATGATGGCAAGAAGGTAGAATTCCAAAAGCAGAATAAAAGCAGTGTAAGAAAGGTAGACGAAACACCTAAAAAGTTCCAGTTTGTTGACGAGAACGTTTTAAATAAACTTAAAAGAAAGATAACGAATCGTTCCAAGACATTACGCACGCATGAAGAGTCAGGGTCTAATGAACAAAGCAACTGGCTAGATGACGTGAAACATATAGAACCAGCAGCCAAAACCAGTGTGTTACTAAATTATGAAAACGAAAATGACCAGGAACTAGAGGAAGATGAACCCTTACCTATGCTAAATGTATCCAAAGACTTGGACCAGCTGAAATCGGGGAAAGAGGTAGTGTTGACATTGAAGGACCGTGAGGTCACTGATGATCATGATGAAACTGAAATGCTCGAAGATATAAACGAAATTGAAAGAGACCAAAACGGAAGGGCTCTTCTCAGAAAGCACGAATCTAAAAATAAGTTACCTATTAGCAAAAAAACCCTAACCGAAGAAGAATCATCTCAATCACTTCCCCGTACAACTCACATGCTATCTATTGGTGCCGTAAATACTGTCTCCACTGAAGAAAAGTCTTCCCTTCCGATAGCCAATACTCCAACTAACATGATAAAAGTACAATTCGGAGAAAGAGAAGAAGTAGAAACTTCAGATTTCAAAAGACCAAAGATTAAGAAAAGAAAGAGAAACCAAGAAAACGTTAGCAGCACGAGGAAAAAGATTAACGACATCAAGAGAAATGAAACTTTATCCTCTATAGACCTCCAAAATGAAGACGATGAAGACAACGATGATGATGAGTTGTTAGTTATACCGAGCATATCTTCATCTCAGAAGCCACAACGAACTGCCGAGGACATAGCAGAAGAAATAGGGAAAGAACGAGAAGATAGACTACGACGTCAAGAAGAACTACAAAGATTGAAGGTACAGACAGAAAGCACACTGACGTTAAGTGAAACAGCAGATTTCTTTGAGAATTTGCAATCAAACCTAGTCGAGGAACCGGAAGAAGAAAATGACGAAGCGATCATTGAGCAAGAAAATGATGAATCTGAAAATTCTCAGCCAATTAGTGATCTCGTTACTTCAACAAAGCCCAGAGAACCTGTTAACCAAACTGATTTTTATTCGGGTATCGCCTCCACATTGAACTTCTTGAAAGACAAGAATGCATTGGTGAAAAACGATACCAAGCCAAAAGGAAAAGAAGTTAGTCTTGAATACAAGGATTCAGAAGGAAACATCTTAACTACTAAAGAAGCATATAAGATGCTTTCTCAAAAGTTTCATGGAACTAAGAGTAATAAAAAGAAGCAAGAGAAATTTAAAACCAAAGTTAGGGCCAGAAATCACGAAGATCCAACTTCATACGCAAATCTGGGTGTCTAACCGTTTAATTAGTGTCCACAAATAAAAAATTGAAAAAGAAAAAAAGAAATACGACACGAGTATATTCTACATAATACAGGGCAAATAAAACTACAAAAATCTTCGTTCTTCACTGAGTAACCTAGTCTCTCCAACTATAAGACTCCAGTTCAGAAAAACAAACAAACAAGCAAACACTATTGCATACCAGTTGAGTTTATTAGAATCGTTGGGACTGAAAAGAACGCATTTTACGTTCCTTATTCCTTAGGTTCTATACCACTACTACCACTGACACAAACATTACCAACACTACTACAAATACTACTTCCACCCTCACCCCCGCTTCCGAATTCAACAATAAATGAACTAGGTCCCTGCCCCACCTTCTCGAGAAAAAACAAATATTTTTCCCATTTTTCCCATTTTTCCCATTTTTCGTGTTTTATTTCTTTCTTTTTTTTCCTGCACTGAAACTACCGTAGGAATCCTAGTAATCTCGAAAAAAATTTATTAGAATTGTGCAAAAAAATTTTTTTAGTGTTTATTGACACTATTTCCGAATTCGATATTCGAGAGTCCAGCCAGAGAATAGAATATATAGCAAGTAGTGCTCTATATTGTCTACTCTGGGGACAATGGTCGTCTAAGTGTTTTTTTTTTATTTTCAATTTTTTTTTCTTATTTACTGTAAGAAGAAATTGATCCATTATAAATAAAAAGTAATTGAACTGAAGTCCTTGCATATTTCTGACTTCCTTTAATTCTAATTTTCCAACAACGCAAGCTTTCACTCAAACTGTTTTCGGATTACAACGTCTCATGCTATTAATATGATCCAAACTCAACATATAACCGCAACAATAACAAAAAGGAGAGGTTCTATACATAAAAACCTATTTGATCCATCTACTCTGGACTTGAACAAAACTTCTCCAGTGCAAAACAATTTCCAGTCGAATAAGTACAGGCATGCTCAAAGAAACAGGTCTTCAAGAAACGGACTATTATTCACGTCACAACAATTCCAAGATTTTCTGTCACACTATTTAAGTAAAGAACAGGTACAATCTGTGTCCGAGAGCGTTAATTCTGTGGTGGAATACACACAAAAGACTGTTTTAGGTAGAAAGGATATTGGCATTCCAGTGTTATGTTTAGCATGGTATGTGGTATCTAGCATTTCTAGTAACCTATGCAAAACAATCTTGAAGGGATTCCCATATCCTGTGGCTCTTACAGAGATTCAATTCTTATTCACTGCTATCCTTTGTACTGGTTTTATCTCAGTGATAAATTACTATGAACGTCCAACTAGAAACCACTCTCACGCATCTAAATGGGTAAAGATGTTCCCAGAAGGCACTTTCCCAGAATATCTCGATGGTGATTTCCAAAGCAGCATAAGGAACAAGTTTTTGAAACCTTGCAAACTGGCGTTTCAAATGTGCCTACCATTGGGTATATTCCAATTTGTTGGCCACATTTGTACCCACAAATCCACATCCATGATCCCTGTCTCTTTAGTGCACTCAATTAAGGCGTTGTCGCCAATTGTAACTGTTGGGTACTACAGATTTGCCCAGAATAAAAAATACGACCAACATACTTATATTAGTCTCAGCATCATCGTTATGGGAGTCATCACTACGTGTTTCAGTGGGAACGGCAAAAAGAAGGGCTCTTTAGAACCCGAACACACTCATTACTACAAGGGTTTACTGTTTGCTTTGATGTCGATGGTGATATTTGTCAGCCAAAACATCTTTGCCAAGGGTGTGTTGACACATAAACGTAGAGATCAACACGAAAAATCTGTGCCTCAACCGCCACAGTTGGACAAGATAACCATCCTGTTTTATTGTTCCAGCATCGGCTTCGTAATGACGATCCCAATCTTATTGAGCTCCCTTATTTTCAGGTCTTCTCCACACATGACAACCCAAACCACCTCGTACTCGTTCTTCACACTCGTTGTCTTACTAATGCTGCACAACATCAGCCATTTCCTGCAGGCCATGCTGGCATTCCAACTGATCGGTCTCCTATCTCCAGTAAACTACTCTGTGGCCAACATTGTAAAACGTATAGTGGTGATTTGTGTGGCTCTCGTCTGGGAGAACAAACACAGCCCACTCGGACTACTGGGTGTCGCACTTACAATGGCCGGCCTATACGGATACGACAAAGCCAAGATTCAAGAACAACAAGAGAAAAAAATTACAGTCTAATACCATTTTAATTTATGTAATCATTAATAGAATATCCCTCATCCCCATCCCCCCCCCTTAAAAACATTTCTACAATTGTATTATGTGTCAAAAATGACTAACGGAACACAATCGGGCGGTACCGCCCGATATTCCATCCTAACACCTACTAAAAATAAAAGCCAAATTAAGAAAAAAAAAAAAGCAATTTTTTAATTTGTAACTCTTTTTTTTTTTCTTTGTAACGATATTTTTCCTGCGGAATTTTTGTCTGTCGCTTCGAGAAAAAAATTGAAAATTTAAGTGAGGGGTCAAAAAAAAAATTTTTTTTTTTATCTGTGTGAAAGATTTTCGCACCAACACTTCCGTTCCGCCCTTATTTTTTTTTTCACCTTGCCTGCAGGGGTTTCTTCCTCTCTCTTGAAGAGAAACAAAAGTGATCGACAAGAACGCACAAAAACGCCGCACCAAAAAACTGGAAGGAAAAAAATAATTTATGTGTCAAAAAAAAGGAAGAAGTAAAAAAAAAAAGAAAGAAAATGTAATTAAAGGTACCACGGAGATCTCTGTGCAGCTGAGATGAGTCAGAAATAAGTAACCCAAAAAAAAAAGAATGGAAAAATAAAGATTTTCCCAAGAAAAGATCGTAGGAACGGAAAAATTTTTTGATGGTTTTTTCCCTTTGCCATCGGAGACGCAGATTCTCTCTTTCGGAAAAACTCTACCGTCAAGCACACACAATTAGAGAACACACCCCTCTCCTAAGAAACAGCTGCGCGGGGTTCGATCTCCTTCTGTGCATTAAGTAATTCTAGCGTTCATTTTATCTTTCTTTTTATCTCTTAAACAATGGCCACTTCATAAGAAAGTCAAAAAAATTTTTTTCTTTGTGGGAAGGAGTCGAGACTTGCATCGATGAGCCATGGTAAGCCGGATATTAACTTCCTATTTCGATTTGTTATCCATTTCTTGGTATATAAAGAGGTTAATGTTCTTGAATATGTCCTTGATTTTAATTTCTAAATTGTAAGATTTCCTATATGAAAGTATAAGATATTAAATATACAAAAAAACAAAACAAAAACAAAACAAAACAAACACAACTGCTATGGAAGGATCACGCAACTTGACTCCTCACACAACTCTGGTGGCTGAATCCTCCAACAACAATTTGCTTTCGTACTACCGCAAGGTTGATGACAAGATTTCTTTGAGCAGTGCTGAGCTCGAGGATGGTCTGCGGAATGCCCACGATGTTGACTTGGACAGACCAAAATTTTACACAGTTTCCTCCTCTTCTTCCTCTGACGATGTTAGTACTACTAACAATAATGATAAATACAAAGACGCCAATGATCTGGTACGGGAGCGCACATCCCAGCGTGTTGATGACACTGACTCAGAGAGTGACTCCGAGTCCCACTCTTCTTCTTCCTCTGTCGGCGACGAGGAAAAGCAGCCACTTTCAGGCACAGAAGACTTTCCAGAAGGTGGTCTACGTGCATGGACCACTGTTTTCGGGTGTTTCTGTGGTTTAGTGGCATGCTTTGGTCTATTGAACGCCTCTGGTGTTGTCGAAGACCACATCCAACAGTACCAATTAAAGCACGAGAGCCCATCCACCATTGGTTGGATCTTCTCCTTGTTTTTGTTTATTAACTTCAGTTCCTGTATCTTCTCAGGTACCTACTTTGACAGAAACGGTTTCAGAGACCCAGTTATCCTTGGTGCTGTGCTACACGTTGCTGGCCTGATTGCCACTGCAAACTGTACCACTACTTGGCACTTCATCCTAGCATTCTCCATTGTTTGCGGCTTCGGTAACGGTATTCTAATCTCTCCATTGGTCTCCGTTCCAGCCCATTATTTCAACAAGAGACGTGGTACTGCTTTAGCTATGGCCACAGTCGGTGGTTCCATCGGCGGTGTTATCTTCCCAATCATTCTAAGAAAATTCTTTGCTCTAAAGTCCGAGACCGATCCAAACTATGGGTTTATTTGGGGCCTAAGAACCTGGGGTCTAATCGATCTGTTCCTGTTGGGTATTTCCATCTTCCTAGCCAAGGAGAGACTTCCACACGTGGTCGAGTCTGAAAAGTACCAACAAGAGACTCGCTTGCAAAGATTCCTAAGAGTTTACATCAAAAACAGTTTCGATGCAAAAGCATTCTTGGACATGAAATACCTTTTCTGTGTTGTCGGTACTGTCATCGGTGAATTCTCACTTTGCTCAACCATCACCTATTTTGCATCCTACAGTACTGCCCATGGTATCAAAGAATCTGATGCCTACATGCTGATTATGGTTGTTAACCTAACTGGTATCCTTGGTAGATGGATTCCTGGTTATATGAGTGATATCATTGGCAGATTCAACGTTGCTATCATGATGATTCTGTCTTTGGGTGTAGTCATGTTGGCAGGTTGGTTACCATTTGGTACCAACTTGACAAACATGTACGTTATCAGTGCTCTTTACGGTTTCTTCTCCGGTAGTATCTTTTCGCTACTACCAGTGTGCTGTGGTCAAATTTCCAAGACCGAAGAATTCGGAAGACGTTACTCTACCATGTACTTCGTTGTTGCTTTTGGTACCTTAGTAGCCGTCCCAGTCACTGGTGCTATTATTGGCAATCAATCCCTGGCTGGCTACCAACACTACGTCATCTTCTGTGGTGTTACATCATTACTTTGTGCCGTCAGTTTTATTATTTCTAGATACTTCTGTGTCGGTTTCAAGATGGTTAAGTTTTAGAAACATTTAACCACTGAATCTTTTTTCCATCTGATATATTCCAAAAATATTTTTTGTTTTGATTTTCCTTTGTTTTTCCTTGCTTATAATAATTTCTTCATTTCCTTTTCCCATTATAGATTTCACTCTTAACTGCTACTGTTATTTTCGGGAAATTCTTTTTAACTATACTCACTTTTTATGAGTCCTCTATCAATTAGTTTACCAAATACGATTGCTACATTCTGAAAATAATTACAGTAATATCAATAAATATTATTCCCGTGGCGGTAGCAACCAATTATTTTCATTTTTTTTTTTTTTTTTTTTTTTTTTTTTTTTTTTTTTTTTTTTTTTTTTTTTTTTTTTTTTTTTTTTTTTTTTTTTTTTTTTTTTTTTTTTTTTTTTTTTTTTTTTTTTTTTTTTTTTTTTTTTTTTTTTTTTTTTTTTTTTTTTTTTTTTTTTTTTTTTCATTTTTTAATTACTCAATATTTTCCCTTTTTACATTATTTGGAGTTCCTTATAGAATCTACCATCCTCTCTAATCTTCTAATTTATACTGTCTACAAGTCTTAATTTCTTTTAAATTGCAAAAAAAAAATAAATATAGTATTTTTTTTATTTTCATATAACTTCATTATCCTTTTATTTCATTATATAATTCGAACTTCATCCAGTCCTCAAACCCAGTACCTTTCAAATACTGCTTTAACACCTGGTTTGCCATATGTCCTCGCAGGATACCACTGTTCGCTAAGTCATACTCTTCCGAGCTCAGTAATCGCAAAGTTTCAATTCTCAAATATAAGAAAGGTATATTCAATTGATCCATTAGTTTGATTGAACTTGGTGTCAGTAGATGAGGGGAACACAATATTGCAAGTCCCAACGTATCTGATCTTCGTTTTGTATGGTAGAGACTCAAGAACGTTCCTGCAAGTTCCCGAATTTCCTTCGGAGATATTTTACTAGTAAACGCCTTGCATTGTACTATAGCATCAATTGTAAGATTAGACAAAGTTTCATTACTTAACAGGTTAACGAGAGGTTTGATGAGTTTCCCATTGATTCGAGAACCCTTTAACGGAATTGTTGGCTCCGTGATAACAGACTTAGCTAAACAGTTTTGATAAATGGATCCCAGAGGCCACTTACAAGTCAGATCAACACCTCCATCGTTGGAACCCCCAACAACATCCAAATCCTGCATCAAGAGTTTGCGTCGCAGTTCCCTTTCTACAGTGAGCTCATACAGCGTTCCTTTGTGCACAGTAGACCCGACTATGGCCTTATTATCACGGATAAACCGCAGAATCTCATCGTTACAATTGTATAATCTTCTCACAGAGGAACTGAACCATCTCATCAGCCAAAAACACACCAGCTAGAGCAAGATCCAGCCAACGGTGTAATACAGAATTTCAACAACATGTACTAAATACATCAACTATTCAGTTTTTTGCCAAATTTGGTGATGAGAGAGAGTCCTTTAAGAAATAAAAAAAAAAAAAAAAATCAAAAACACAACAACACTCAACTTTGCATAAAAATTATGATCAGATCAGTAAACAATACGCAAAAAAAAAAAACCCAGCAAATATCCTGAAAAGATTTATCACATATCTAAATACACACAATGTCACAACCGGGAAGCAATCTGGGCTCTACCGAGCAAGTTAACCAAATACAAACGGAAGAACCCCTGAATAATATACCTGAGGCTAGCACAACCGACCCTTCTTCATCCAATAAGGCCGATTCAGAGGATGTTGTAACCGTTTTCGAGATAGCGAGTGAGATAGAAGGACTTCTAATGGATGTACAGAGGCAGGTAGCCGACAACGATGCCCAGTTTCAGAAAAGTGTAACAGCTATAGAGACCAAACTCAAAATAATGCAGAAATAGAGCCCATACCATCAACCTTTTCCAAAAAAAAAAAAAAAGCAATAAGACTCTGTATTCAAATAGCACAAATATCATATATTACTGTATGACTTCATTGTTTCATTACGGGCATTTCTGTATCACGGTATCTACAACCATTAACATTTATTGTATACTGAATCTGTATCTTAACCATTACATAACGAACTTTATGATTGATAAATATATATACCATTCCACTATTTAGTAGAAATGAGCTTTGTCCTCTCCCAAGAAATAACTAAATTATTCCAATTTTAAACTCATCGCTTTGGGTTTATAAAATTTAAAAGTTTCATTGTCGAAGAATAAAAATGCAACTCAAAGACAGGCATCTTTTGAAATTCGATCAAAACAAACAAACCACAAACTACTCTCAATGGGAAATATGCAAACTAAGAGTCATAGAACCAGAAGTACTCGGGTACCGAATAATAGCAGTAGTCGAGGTAAGTCTCAGAGACGAGGTACAAGAGGGTCAAAACCATCTGGGCCTGGGCATGGGAGCAATCGAGGGAAGACCAGGGACTCTAAGAGAGGTAACAACAGAGGTAGTTCTAGGAGACCGGACAGAGGTAGTAGACAGCAAAGAAAGAGACCGAGAAGGAGTCATGGTCATAAGAGCCAGGTGGCAGACTACAGCGATATATCTGACAATAGTGACGACGATATTCAAATAAGTGGTATGACAACATTGAAGAGCAAAGGGCGCAATGGGTCTCAACACAATTTGGCAGGTTTATACAGTTTTTCAACGGTCATCGAATTGGAACAGGCAGTGACTACTCTTGTGGAAAGTTATGAAAAGATCATCAAGCATTCACCTACAATAGACTATTATCGGGAAGTTCTAGATAATAAGTCGCAATTACCTATTGGTCTAATTCCTGCATTTTCAAGGTATCAATTGAAATTAGCTGCGGAACTTAAAACTCTATATGAACAGAAGACATATCCATTTATGGAGGAAATTGTTACGTATAGATTACGCTACAATACGAACAATATTGACCCTATATTCGAGGAATTGAATGAGTATTCTGATATCGCCACTGATTCTGATTCTGGAGATGTTGAGGACGAACCTGAGTCAACCAATGCGGCTAACGAAAACGTAGCACCGATTCACAAACACCGGTGCAAAGAAGAAGACATCTCTGAACCGCTTTCCCAGCTTCAACGAAGTGAAAAATCTGAAATTCCTGTGTTATCCACTACTCATGAAGAAGTCAGCGATCAATTTCCCAGATATACAGATGAAGATTCTGATGGGGATTCGGATGACCAATACGATTTATCTAGCCACCATAGTGAAGAAAGTAACAATAGCGAACCCAGCATTATTGAATTAGACTCAGAGGATGAATCCCAAGGTGATGAAGATGCTCTTGGTCATATGACGAGTAAAAATGATTCAAATCAAAATGAAAATATCCAAATACCGGCGTTGAGTACACAAAGTAAAGAAAATGAACAACTTGAAGAAGATGATGATGAAATTATTATATTGGGAGAAAATCAAAAATATGTAAATTATGATAACACCTTTGAAAACATACCAAATTCACTTGAGAAAAATAAAACAGTGGATGAAGAAGCAACAGCAGAAAATTCGAATATCAATCAACAGGATTCTTTGAACAATTTCTTGAAATCACAAGATGAGATATACCTTCCATTAAAAGACTCTTGGCCACCTGAACTTCCAGAAATAAAAGAAAGTACGGTCAAAGCCCGCGTTTTTACTCACCAATCTGCCTTAGAAAGTCAACCTTACCTAACTTCAGAGGAATCAGTTCAAAATAGTTACGAGAGGTATGAATTTTTGGGCGATTCAGTGATAAACTCAATAATCACGATGATAATCTACAAACAATTCCCTACTTATGACGCTGGTCAAATGACAAGAATAAGAACTTTACTTGTTTCAAACAGAAGACTAGAGAAATGGACATATCTTTATGGTTTACAAAAACACTTGATTATTAAAAAAAGAATATTGAAAGAAATTTTGAATTCAGGAGAAAAGCTTTATAAGATCTATGCTGATCTATTCGAGGCATATGTTGGTGGTTTAATTGAAGAAAACCCCAAAGAAAACATGCCTAAAGTACGCGAATGGCTTTCACAACTAGCAAAACCTGCCATACATAAAATTATTGATAACAATTCTTTACATGAAGTTGATTCAACTGTAAATATGAATGCTAAAAATGAATTAGAGAAAATATTAGAACCGGTTGGTCTAAAAGCATATTACGTGGTCACAAATAAAAAATCAAGGAATCAACCTCTGGCAGTAATGGAATGTCGAATAGCCGGTGGTCTGATAACAGGTATTGGTAAGGCCAGAAATGTAAGAATCGCTCAACAGGTTGCTGCAAGCAATATACTCGAAAAGAAAGATTTACTTGATAGACTACTAGAAAAAGTATCATTACAAAAAAATCATAAATACCAACCAGTTGGCAACACAAATGCAAACTTCTCAAACAATCAGAAATGGCAAAAAGAACATAACCGAAATGGTAATAACAGTCACGGTAACGGTTATGGAGAACAATACTATTCTTCTAAAAAAAACAAAAATGACAATGCTGACCAAAAGTATTATATATAGAATTTATTAATTATCTGAATGTACATACAATGTATACATACTAGAAAACTAGCACTATTACTTTGGTTACTGAACTTAAATAGAGGGTAAAAGTAGAAAGCAAAATTGAAAATTAAAGTCAATCACAATCAAAATTAATAATCAATATCAAAATATAAATAATTTAACTTGTAATACATATTCCTCAGTCTATAAAGTCGTATCCTTTCATTCCTTATCACCTTTCCATGAACCTGCAAAAAGGTGTAACACCAAAGCTAAAGGATGTGTTGGTTCTTTTGCATTCATCTGTTTAACACCTGGTGAAAAAGATGTAATTGGAAGAACCATAATGTCGTCAACTAAAACTGGCTCAGTAATCAGTGAGAAAAATTCCCATGGAATTTTACATACAGATTCCAATAATGTTGCAATGATACTATAGAATTTTTTTGTTGATAGGATAAGTTCTTCATCAGCACTTCTAACAGGCTCCTCAGATAGATTGATCTGTCTTTCAACAGCTAAGTTATCATTTAACAATACAACATCTTTATTTTTCTCAATTATATGATCCATGTATTCAACGATAATATCTGAAAAAACTCCGGGTCCGGTCCAATTCATAATGTCATCACCATTTACATTACCTCTATTTTTTCTCTCCTTACGGTTAATAGATTTATCAAACCTTTTCTTAGATCTATAATTAATATTAAAATCTTCTTCGTGACCGCTGGTATTTAACATCTTTTTAATATCAGATGGGACTCCATCTGTAGAATACAGTGTTGTTGCTGTTATATTCATAATCAGTTCCCTCAAAATTGGGTGACCTGGCTTACTTTGTATTGTCCACTGACAGAATTGAATTCTTCTTGCATACCAATCATCCCAATCTGGTCTATCTGGATCTGCCTCAATGCCAACAACGAATCCTGGTTCATCATAGTAGTCAATAGAAGCTTTTAATCTATCAAAACCCTTATACCCAATAATTTTGGCGTTCTCTTTTATTTGTTCAATTACGTCGTGTCTAAGAGATGGCCATCTCTGAAATGATTTAACCGGTTCGGTATCAATGTCACTATATATACCACCTCTTGCATAAAGAATTAGATATCTGAAAAAATCAGCTTTCATGATTGTGTGAGGTATCAATTTGAATGCCTCAATAATAACAGGTACTTGACCATAGTTATCATTTAGGAAATCAAGAACTTGGTCGTCTGTGATTAGGGTATATCTGTGATTATACAATTCCCCAAGCTCTGTGCTGTCCTTTTGAATTTCGTTACTCTCATCATCGAGATGGGACACAGCCTCATCCCTCCATCTTTGAATATAACCTTTTGTATCGTCATCCAAATCAGGATGGTCCTGCGCAACTTTCCAGGATTGCCAAATGTGTCTAGGTATCGGACTCTTAGGGTCGTATGGAAATAACCTCGTTAATTCTGCTCTGAAGTCATCAATAGAAGCGAAAGACGATGGGTCTCTAAGATTAATATCATCAATATCCACAGTAGACTTTATACTATTTGGTTTATAAGTTGGAATAAACTGTTTTTTATGCACACCTAGTCTGGAATACACATTTATTAACGCCAATCCAACCAGTACCGACAATACCAGGTTCTTACGTATATGTCGAATCAGGATACGCATTTTCTATGATTATGAATGCAATTGTTATATTATTTTTTTTCCTTTTCAATTGTTGTGTTGAGTTGTCTCAAAATATTGTTTCTATAGATACCAGCAATTAAATATAACTTTCATAAAACCACTCTTCAACAATAAAATGATAAAACAATAAGTGCTTATTTTTGGTGTCTCACTAACAACTTTTGCAATTAGGCAACAACAAAAAGAGTCTAAACAATTCAAACAACACTAAACCTCAAGTCACTTAGAACTAGAAATCAATCCTGCCACGCTGTTCTTGAAGATACAGGACAATTCGAATCATCCTTTTTTTTAATAATAAATATTTTGCATTGTGACATTCTTCTTGTATCAAAACACATTCCTGTCGCCGATGTATTTTGGGCTGTGTGACGTTGATGGTGATTCAGTAACTTTCTATTTATAAAATGTATATAAATCTTCTATTTAGTATTACAAAGGTTCTATTTCTTAGGTATTTTATTTATTTATTTTTCTAATGTTTTATAGTTCATTGGAAGACGACCTGAACAATCTTTGATTTCTTGTCTGGATGTTCATCCTCAACTAGGGGTGTGTCGTCTCTTGTGTTTGGTCTAGTACGTTTTCTCTTTGCGTCTGGAGACTCGTATTCTCTTGTGAGCAATGTGAGCAACGTATTAACTCTCTTAGATAATTCACTGGCAGAACGTGTTCTGATGAACCAGTCAAACTTGAACAGTTCGCTTTCCATGATGTCTTGCTTTATCTTTTGATATAATTTGTCAGCTCTAAGACCATATTTTCTAACAGTCATCAATATGAATTTATCCTCTAGAGTATTATAAGTTCTTCTAACATTGTTAGGTGGATATTGAATTGCAAGTTCGTACAAGGGAAATTGGTACTGGTCCACTTTTTCATTAAGAAGCTGTTCTTGGAACGCCATCCTAGCTAGTTTCTTTTCTCCACTTTCAATAGAGTTGATAAATTTTTCGTAACCACTTATCTCAGTGTAACGCTCCCAGAACACCTTATGATATTTTTCTACTTCCTCTGGTGTTTTGGAATCGATGGCTGTACGAATTTTCTTCAAGTTGTCTCTTCCGTATCTGGCACATGCACTTACGAATGACATTAAATCTCTTCTGTTCCAGTTAGTAAAAGCTAAGTCTAACAATTCCTGTTTTTTATTCTCATCTTCTTCCGTATATTCATCCACATTATCGATCTTTTCTTGCTCTTCTTTTACTCTTTCATTAGTTAGTCTTTTCTTCTCCTTTGCAGACAATTGTTCTTTAGGTTCTTCCATTGGTTCTTCAGTGTATTCATCATCGTCTGAATCTATTGAAACATCTGCAGAGGTAACTTTAAACCCGATCTTTTTCTTGTAAGATAATTGTTCCTTCTCTTGTAGCTCTTCAAACTCTTTAGGAAAAAATTGGTAGTCCTGTCCGTGTACAATTTTTGGAGCTTTAGGCATCTTAGGTTGCGGAGTCCCCTTACTGGATTTACTTCCACCACCAATGATCTCTTTGTAATAATCATCCACAGAATAGGTAGTCGTTTCTCTTCTTCTTTCCCTTCTAGATGGGTTTATCCACTCAACAACTGTGTCCTTTTGCTTCTTTTCAAAAGTCTTACCGTTCCATTCATATGCAGAATGACTTTCCATACCATTAAACCTCTGCAAGTCGTCCAAACCCAAAGCTTCGTATTTAGCATTCAATTCTTGTGTTTTCATCTCACCCTTCTTCAGAATTTCATCGATGTCATCATCAACAGTTATTGTAGAGGATTTCTTTTCAAAGACATCCCTTGCACCATATTGAATCATTTCAATCAAATCATCCTTTGAGTTACCAAGGTTTGCGGTTTTCTTTCCACTACCTTGTTGGATAACCAACTGGTCAAGTCTCAATTTTTGAGCGGCCCTTTCTAAAACTTTTTCTTCCACAGAATTTTCTGTTACAAATCTATAAACATGAACTTGCTTTTTCTGACCAATTCTATGTGCCCTATCCATGGCTTGTAAATCAGCTTGGGGATTCCAATCGGAATCAAACAAAACGACAGTATCTGCAGTAACCAGGTTAATACCCAAACCACCAGCTCTAGTAGTTAACAAAAACACAAACTTCTCTGAATTTGGTTTATTATATTCATCAATAGCTTCTATTCTGTCTTCGTGAGTAGTAGAACCATCAATTCTACAATAATCATACTCTCTAAAGAAACAGTAATCCTCTAAAATATCTAGCAATCTGGACATTTGACTGAAAATTAATACTCTTGAACCTTGTTCCTTCAACCTTTTCAGAAGTTTATCAAGAACGATCATCTTACCAGCATTGAAAACTAAATGCTCATCTGTTGTATATGGAGGACCAGGTTCAGCACCCTCGAACAAGTAAGGGTGATTACAACATTTTCTCAACTGCATAACAATATTTAATAGACGGGTTTTACCTTCTCTTTTACCGACTGCACCATTAACTGCATCAATATCCTTTTCGAGCAGAGATTTATACCACTGAACCTGCATATCGGTCATACCAACATAAACGTTAGTTTCGATCTTTGGTAACAGTGATTTCTCCACATCAGCTTTTATTCTCCTCAATAGGAATGGGTTCAGAACTGTGTGCAATTGTTTGACAACTTCTTCTTGATCTTGATCTGAGTTGTTCTGTTGGAACCATTCATCAAAGACTTCCGCATCACCAAACACATCAGGTAACAGGAAGTTTAACAACGCCCACAATTCGTGTAAGTTATTTTGTAATGGAGTACCTGTTATTAGTAATCTGTTTTTGGAGTAGAAAAGTCTGATAATCTGCGATAATGCACTTTGTTCATTCTTAATACGATGAGCTTCATCAATAACAATATACTCCCACGCTACTCTCTTCAGATAACCTTTCTCTCTAATAACCATTTCATAGGAAGTAATAAGAACATCAAATCTCGCCTCCAGCACTATATTCTGTAAGATATCTTGTCTTTGCTCTTTGGCACCTTGTAGTACCACTGTACTCACATTTGGTGTCCATTTGAAAAACTCTCTTCTCCAGTTGTCTAACGTGGATTTAGGCACAATGACCAAGAATGGACCTTCTATGTTTTTCACGTATCTCAAATAACCTAAAAATGAAATTGTTTGTAAAGTCTTACCTAGACCCATTTCATCGGCAAGAATACCCGAGATCTTATTCTCATGCAGGGAGATCATCCAGTTCAAACCTTGAATTTGGTAATCTCTCAATTTCCCGGACTTGACAAATGATGGCGACTCCGTGACAAACGTCATATCATCTTCTTCGTCTCCTTCGGCCTCTTCCTCTGCCATAAGCTCGGCGTCTTCTTCTTTTTCACTCTTTCTGTGGTGACGAGATCCCGGATCTGGTTTGCCCTTGCTGGCACTATTCTCAGCATCAAACGTTTTCAACAGTTTCTGTATATTTTTGTCATTCTTCGCTTTCAACCCCATAAAATGTCTGAAAAGGTCAGTCAAACCCAATAGATACTTGAATCTGTTATATGTATCACCTTTATCCTTCAACTTCGCATCTCTAGGATCACCTGGCAAGATAAATTTAGACTTTCTCTTATCCCAGTACGACTTGGGACGGTCCTCAACCGTATAAACCTCAGCCGTCATTTATATCTATTTTATTCTCCTAAAATCACAAATCAGTGTAGTGTCTCCCAAACGCGTTATATTAGTGTCAAAACACAGTTTTCCTTGATCTCTCCAGCAAAATAGTCAACCTTTTTCTTTCCAGAATCGCTCCGATTCAATGAAACTCAAAACAAATTCTCACGTTTCTTATTCTCTTTGGGAATGCTTACTCCTTCTTTGAATTGAAAAGTTTCAAAGTTTTTTTTGTTTTCAATCAGTATTTTTTTTTTTATTTTCTATTTTTTTATTTTTTTTTTTTTCGTTGCTTCGACGAATGAAAAATCAGCTTGCGTGGGCGTAAATCATTATATATATATATATTTATTAATTCATTTATAAAAGAATTAATACAGAAACAAAATATAAGGTAATGCTGGAATTATAGTATTTTATATTAAATGATGGTGAATGCTTTTGAATTTTTGTTATATGGTAGATAGTAATATAAAATAACTATATATAAAAGTATATGTAAATTGTTTTTTTATTCTTATTATTATTTCTTTGTTTCTTTTATCTATAAATTTTGTAATAAAACAAAGTTTTTTTGTTCTTGAGGCTGGGAATCTCTATGCTTGAATATGTACTTGGTGTTTGGTTTTGATTGATTTTTTTTTTTCGATCAAGCAAGTATTCTTTCCTTGGACAAATGGTCAACGTTGATATCAGCAACCATCTTGTAAGTGGATTGGTGTTGGTGGGTTTTGTATGACTCGATGTTAGCAAAGAACTTGTCAAATAGAAGCATCGTGTCTAATGGACCACCTTTAGCCTCAGGGTGGAATTGTGTGGAGAAAATAGGTCTGTCGATGTGGATCATACCTTCGTTGGACTGGTCGTTCAAGTTGATGAAATATGGTTTCCACTGGTCAGCTGGTAGAGATTCTGGTTCCACTGCGTAACCGTGGTTTTGAGAGGTGATGTGACATTGTCCAGTGGTTAGGTCCATGGCCGGTATGTTGTGTGCTCTGTTACCGTATTTAAGTTTATGTGTGTGACCGCCAGAGGCCAAGGCCAGTAGTTGGTGACCTAGACAGATACCAAAGATGGGTAGACGTTCAAATTCTTTGTTATTTAGCAACTCTTTCAGATTTTGAATGGTCTCTTGGCATTTCTCTGGGTTACCTGGACCATTAGATAGAAATATACCATCAAATTGACCAGCAACATCCTGTATTCTAGCATTGTATGGGAAAATGGTGACATTGGCGCCTCTAGAGACCAGGCTTCTAATAATGTTTTCCTTGACACCACAGTCCACTACTGCAATATTAGCCACAGGCTTTATGGCTGGCACGTACAAAGTCTCCTTTGTAGATACTTCTGCAACCAAATGCTTTGACATGGCATCGTAGTATTCAGGTGTTTCACAACCATCCACAACGATACGGCCTTGAGACGACCCTTCTTCTCTTAAGTATTGAACAATCTCTCTGGTGTCTACACCAGTAATCGCAACAACACCTTCTCTTTTACACCACTGGCCAAGAGATTCCACAGCAGTCCAGTGTGAGTATTGAGCAGCATAGTCAGCTACAACGATACCAGCAACTTGGATATGAGAAGATTCAAAATATCTCAACAAATTGTATTCATCACGGACATCCATGGATGGAACACCGTAATTACCAATCAAAGGCTGTGTGAAAACAAGTATTTGACCACGGTAGGATGGATCTGTCATAGACTCAGGATATCCGACCAGAGATGTAGTGAAAACAGCTTCGCCGCTCACAGATTTATCTGCGCCAAAGGAATAACCTTTGAAAGTGGGACCATTCTTAATAGCAAAAGTAGCTTTGGTAGACATGTTAATGAATTTTTTTTATTTTATTTTTTATTTCAAATTCAATTCAATTAATATTCTTCAAGAATTGCAAAGTTTGCTTCTTTTATAATATTTGCAAATAATAGTAGAGTGCTATAGTGGAAAATAAACTTGTTAATAATGATAATTGAAATAATATTATGCTCAAATATGGTTTATATATATATAATTGGTATTGTAGTGAATGGAAAAAAAAAAAAATTCTTCATACGCTTGTAGTTTCCATTAAAGTGCATGTCTCATACAACCTCGCTCCTAGTTGCCATCCAAAACTAAATTCATGGAAAACTCTTAACAAAGTTGACTCTTTCGCTTTTGGTTTCCATTAACAGCAAGAGAAAAAAAAATAAAAAAAATTTTAAAGCGAAAAAAAAAAAAAAAAGAAATTTGAAAATTTAATTATTTTTTCTTTTCATCCCCTCTACCCATGACTGGGACAAAAAAATAAACTGCAGCAGTAAAACGCAGCAGTAACACTAATAAAAAAATAGGTTTCGCTTGTAGTTTCCGTTTTGTTGTATTTCAAGAAAAGAAAACAAATAAATTATGGAAACCACAGCCGAGAAAATGGAAAGAGAAGGATCTCCTTAGTTTCCTTTCCAATTTTTGTGTACCCAACCATCAGTTCAACACTGAGAGCTTCAATTTTCGAGGGGTCCAATTGCAAATTCAGAGTTTGTAGGTGTTCATGATATGATTTCTTCGGAAGTTAGTGGCGAGATAACAAGACAATGTGGAATAAGAAAAAAAAAATAAACTCAATGCCGTCATTACCATCGATCCATTACATCAATGTAAATACAAAGTCCGGTTTGTCTTCTTTTCATTTTTTCTTTCTTTTTACTGTCCACTAACTGGTTCAGTCTGTAGTTTCTTAGCCACATTGAGTAACTCACCGTCTGACTCACGCTTTGTCTTGGAAGAAGAAGGGGTCTCAATAGTGATGTCATTATTATCGAGTGTTGATTCGACTTTGCTGCCTTCTACAATAGCTGGAGTTTCAGCCATGTCAGCAATTGCAGTCTCGAGCTTCTTGTCGTGGTTTTCATTGTTCTGAATACACTCATTCTTTATGTCAGTGCTACCATTCTCGGCATTTTTAGTCTCTGCATGACTTGCGGTGTTATCAGATTCCATTTCAACATCTCTGTACTCAAAAACATGTGGTTCCTCTACAGGTTCAGTTACAAAATCCATAGCATCTTCAAACTTGTCATCTTCCTCCAATTTAAAATTCTTTGTATCAGTACCATAACTCTTCTCTACCTTAGTTTCAATACCGTTATGCTCATCAGTTTGAAGATATATACTCTTTTTTGTTTCATCATTCTTTTCTTTACTGTCATCATTCTTTTCTTCACTGTCAGTCTTCACTGTTTCATTTTCCTTTATATCGTCATTCTTATAGTCATCGGTATTTGGATTTTCCTCAATCTTTGTTTCCACTTCTTCCGTTCTTGATGTATTTTGTAAATTAATACTCTTTGTTTCGGTATCATTGTCTTTTTCCTCTTTTTGTTCCCCATTTACGGTTTCAGAATCATTGTCCTTCTTTTTTGCAGCCTCACTTTCAGCCAGCATTCGTTTTCTGAGTAATTCAAATTTTTTGAGATACTCTTCTAACTCCAATTTCATTCTAGGAATATCATATATCGTTTTATCAATATGGCTAACGACCTTCTTATAAAGTTCCGGGTGTAACCCCATGATTCTCTCCTTCATTGCTTGAAGTTCCTCAGGGTGTACGTACAATTCAGCACGTTGTCTTACAATTAATTCAGCATCATGAACCAACTCATTTTCCAAAAACTTTTTGTACGCCTCCGATGTATTTAAGATGAAACTATCTCGTTCTTTGTTACAAAGAAGTTGAGCAATACAAAGAAGGAAATCAGATTCATCATTACCAACCAATGTTCTCAAAACTTCTAATGGCGACGTCCATTTCACTGCGTATCTTCTCCATAATCTGGCACATCTAATACATAGTGCGCTTAATTTGGCCCTTCTACCCCCCTTTGATGGTGGTCTTGAATTGTTTTTTCTATTATGTAACAGGTCTGCAATGCCCTCATCATTACTTCCACCAGCAACCTTGTACCACATAGGAGAATATTCTACAGAGCAAAACTTGCATTTAAAGCAACTTGTTGCAAGTTCCATATCATCAGTATCAACAGAAGAGTCATCCAAATACTTTGCTATTTTAACTGGAGGACCTACTTTTCCATATTCTTTATATTCTTTCTCTCTCTTCTGAGTCTCCGCTAGTTTACTCTTCTTTTCAAGTTTACCACGAACCTCTAGACCACCATGAGTCTTTTTCCATTTATAAAAATATTTAACTATCATGGACATGGGTTGAGTCCTTACTAATTTCCACACAGGTCGCAATTGGCTGCCGTATTTTTTTACGCCAGTTTCAAATTTTTTCAGTTCATCTGGAGTAAAATCTGGTTCATCCAATGCTTTACGACTCAAGTTCTCACTTGCTATGTCATAAGCAGCTGAAACGTCACATTTATTTTCATACAGAGTCTTGAGGATATAATCTAGGAAGGAACAGCTAGATGGATCCATATTAGCAGTCTCCCTTAATATAACAGCACATTTGTTTTTGTAAATATTGAATTCTTCAGTATCAATACCAGCATCCCTATTATTCCAGATGGTTGTTATAGTATCATCAGTTCCTCTTGCGTTTTTATCTTCATCGGTATATGGTTTGGGACTCCAATTTTCAGAGTTAATGCTACAACCATCCCATTGATATTTGGCACCTATCCTTGAAGTCATTATAGGGAAAGGTAGATACAAATTGTCATTTAAAACATCCTCATATTTCAAAATTATCTGCTTACCGAAATATTGGAATAAAATATTATCTCTGTTGTAATGGACCTCCTGTTCGGATATTTTTTTCGCCAGTTGATTTAACTTACTATAATTATATTGAGCCATGGCATTTTGTACCCCCCTACTAGTATGCTTCATTGTGTTATTACAGAAAAAGCAGTATAAATCCTTGTAGCTAGTATAAGGAGGTTTCTTTAATAGCGGTGGTTTCATACAAGCCAGGTGTACATGTATTCCACAAGCGTAACAAGTGATGCTAGTTGAGTTTTCACACCAACTACGACAAACCTGACAGCTCTGATCCCAGGCATCAACTAAGTTGGCAGTATTACCGGTAGTCTCACCACATATATATTTCCTCATCATTTTAACCAAAGGAAAATCTTCTTCACAATAAATAAATTTGTATCTCTTTGAAAGCACCTTTAGGTAAGCTGACTCTGAATTAATACCCAGAAGCAACTTACGTGTATTAAAAATCTTGTAGTATTTCAAAGTGTAACGGTCAAAAAGTTCTTCGTAGTAAAATGCGTTAGGTGTCTCATAGAGTTGTTCGATATTCTTCATACGATACTCTAATTCGTCTCTATGGTACACTTGACACTTCCCACGATAAGAAGTTATTGGACACTCGTCTTGTTGCAGAGTAGCATACAGCATTCGGGAGTCCACAGTTCCAACACGCTCTCTGATATCTCTGGGTCTAAAGAACCAATTCATTTTTACACTAAAGTATTTTGCGGGGAAAATGGTAGCTTCTGTGTTTGAAAGCTTTATGATTTCCCTGAACTTCTCCTTGATGACAAATTCCACCACACGACCAATATAATACGGTTCTCCAGGAGGTTCTGAAACCATGTATATAGTATCGTTCCTCGAAAGTAGCAAAGTACCATCGTTGTCTAACAGACAATGTCTGTTGGTATCCACAACTGCAGTCTCCAGATACAACATGTGGGAAAACACAGAATCCGTTTTGTACGAAGAAGGAATAGCTGGTATCATATTCCACGGCGTTGCTTGGTCATTAATATAAGAACCCAATGGAGCCAGATCTTTGTCGAGAGCAAGTTTTGGCGACCTCTTTTTCGTTGGTTTAGGCTTCAAACCCCTTTCAAAGTCAGACAACCTTCGTTGAAACTCGTTGTCAGCCTCCATCTCGTTATAACTCACCGGGCGTTTAGGCCTTATTCCTCTTCCAAATTCAGAAAGTCTCCGCTGAAACTCATCATCAGCCTCGGTTTCACTGTAGCTCACTGGACGTTTAGGTCTTCGTGACATTTCCTAACATAAAAGTTAATAGGATATAATAGAAAAAAAAATTTTTTTGTTCGATCGTCGAGGGTGTATTGTGTGTGCCACTCTCTCTATGGTTGTTGTGTTTGTTTTTTTTCCCGCTTACAAATGAAAACTCGATCTGTTCAGTTACACTCGTGTCAACACTAGATTTCACTATCTCTCTCAGGATATTCCAGATCTCTGTGATATAGTTAGATTATTGAACTTAAGAAAGTTTGAAACAAAAATAAAAAAAGGATCAACTTCATTTTTTTTTTCTTTGTAAGTTTTCTCTTCCTCGGGCCCTTTGTCCACACAACTTAGATTTTTATTTTTTTTGCTTTGGGCAATGAACAAAAAAATGAAAATAAAAATTTCAGTATAAAATTATTGAAATGTAGATAAGATTATCAATTACATCTATAGAAAGGGACATTTAAGCCTATTAAAGTATCGAGAGTTAACGTGGTGTAATTGAATTATACTATTTTGTTATTGAAAAAGAGAAACGAGATATTTATTGGTTTAAAATTAGAATCATACATTAGGAAAAGAGAGAGAAAAAAAAAAAAAAGAAAGATAGACAATGGATAGCAGAGTATCACCTGAGATTCCTGGTATCATCCAGCCTAGTAATGTTACACAGGATTTGAAGATGTTGGTTTGTAAGCTGTTAAACTCTCCGAAGCCTAGCAAGACTTTTCCTGGTTCTCAGCCGGTTTCGTTTCAGCATTCGGATATACAGGACAAGTTGGTAGGGCAAGACTACTATGTGTGTGAGAAAACGGATGGTATGCGTGTTTTGATGTTGGTTATACTGAACCCTGTCACTGGTGAGCAAGGGTGTTTCATGATTGATCGTGAGAACAATTATTACCTGGTTAATGGGTTCCATTTCCCTTGTTTACCACAGAGAAAGAAGGAAGAGCTACTGGAGACCTCTCAGAACGGTACATTAATAGACGGTGAGTTGGTTATACAGAAAAATCCCATGACCAAGTTGCAGGAATTAAGGTATTTGATGTTTGATTGTCTTGCCATCAATGGGAGAGCTCTGCTCCAGTCACCTACTAGTTCAAGGCTAGCCCATTTAGGGAAAGAGTTTTTCAAACCGTACTACGACTTAAGATCTATATATCCGGATAAGTGTGCTACTTTCCCATTCAAACTATCAATGAAGCATATGGACTTCAGTTATTCTTTGGTTAAAGTTGCAAACAGTTTAGATAAGTTGCCACACATGTCTGATGGTCTTATTTTCACGCCCGTAAGAGCACCATATTACGTTGGTGGTAAGGATTCGTTGCTGTTGAAATGGAAACCGGAGGATGAAAACTCTGTGGACTTCAAGTTGATTTTAGAGATACCTATGGTGGAAGATGCATCAGTTGCCAAGAAAGACCCTAGAAGATGGTATTATAATTTCGATGTAAAACCTACGTTTGCTCTGTACGTGTGGCAAGGTGGTTCGGACGTCAATACAAAACTTCAAATATTTGACCAACCATTTGATAGAAAGGAAATGGAACTCTTGGAGAAGACGTATAGGAGATTTGCCGAACTTACAGTAGGTGACGAACAATGGCAAGAACTAAAAAATCTGGAACAACCACTAAACGGAAGAATTGTTGAGTGTACAAAAGATCCTGAGACTGGTAACTGGACAATGTTGAGATTCAGAGATGATAAACTGAATGGTAACCATACCTCTGTTGTTCAAAAGGTTTTAGAGAGTATTAACGACTCTGTGACAATTGAAGATTTAGGTGAAGCCGTTGCCACTATCAAACAAGCCTGGGACGACAGAAAACATATGAATAGTGTACCTAAACAGACACCTAAACCAATGGAACCGCCAAGTAATAATAATGGTAATGATAAGACATTAGAACCAAAATATGTTGATGAAGATGATTGGTCTGATTAATGAAGCCATTATCTTCCTATTCTTCTACTTGCATATCATTTTATAAACACGCACTCTATATACCTTACATAATTCTCGAGGTTTTTCATTTCATTAAGAATACTGTATTATTAGTTATTTACATGCGTAATTGTAATTACAAATATAATCTACGTCTAGTTGTTTTCATCATCCTTTTTTAGATGAACATTCTATTTACTCGAAGGTCTTGAAGATAATATTTTGCGAAATTTATCTGTACGATAAAGAAACGCTTCTTAATAGCTCTCTTGGATTACCATTGCCGCTAACAAAATATTTTTCATCGACAAGTTTATCGAACTCTGTATTTTCTAGGTCTCTACCAGACAGAATCTGAGAGTCGCGGTAAAATTCCAACAGACCCTTTACTTCTTCTTTGTTCATTTTTGGGACTTCATATTCTTGTATCTTACCCTTTTTCATCAGATCAGAAAATTTCTTCTCGTAATGATATCTAGTAACGTAGGGATCTTCTTCAATCTTGCCTAAACCAACAGGTAGAGTTTTGTTACTTCTATCTACACCTGAAATGGCGGCTACAAAAGCACTATTTTTGCTTTTGAATTTGGTAGCACCAGATATTATATCCATAATAGTCTTACCCAGCTGGAATTTCAAAGAATATATCTGTTTGTTATAAACATCCTTGTAATCAGTGTATGATTTGGTCAAAAACTTGGAGAAATTGTCAATTGTGAACAGAACACTAACATTTTCTTGCTTAGTCAATTCATCCATAACAGCTTGAAATTGAGTACCTACAAATTTGCTTGTAGTTTTCAAGGAAATCAAATCAAATAATGTGTGTTGATCTTTCTTCAAGCTGACAGTAGCATTTGGGCCAACATCCTTAGCGTTACTACTTGCAAACTTGTAATCTTTGGTTAGTTTTATTTTCATTAAAGTCTCAGACTTATTAGATTTCAAAGTCTTCTTCAATAATTGTTTGGTGTACATTGGTTGAGTGTAAACATTTATGCTTTCATCAAAGTAGAAGTCGTTTCTACCGTTCAAAAATATTTCAGGGTATGAAATATTAATTACAACCATGTTAGATTCTACACCATATGCATGTGTGTGCGCCAGTAATGTAGATTTTCCGACGCCAGGTTCGCCAGTAAGGATATACTTTTTGTTAGAATCATTTTTCATTTTCTCCAGGAACTTCTCGGTAGATTCACGAGCTAATGATATAGGTCTTGTAAATAGCTCATTGTGTTGACTCTTCTTGAAAGATCCGAGGTGATGTAAAGCCTTATAACTGTTGTTAGAGAAAAAAGTTACTTTATTCAAGTTCTCAGATAGATTACGAATATCCATCACAGGTAAATTCAAGTTAGCCGCATTTTTGTTCAATTTCGCAGTATGGACAGTATCATTCCAATTCTTGTACAGACTTCCTGGACTTACCTTCTTCCTAGTAAAACCACTAGAACTTCCGCCCTTTTTCTGCGAGAAACCCTGAGCTCTACCACGAGCAGGGGCAGCTGCCTTCAATAAACTACCAGTACTGAACGTCCTCGTCGAACTCCTCAACATATTAGGATTTGAAATAGAGCAATTGGTAATGGGACGGGTTTTTGGTCAAGTGTATAATCGCTATTGTATTGTTTCCCGTTCAGCAATTATGATCTCTTGTCTTTTATTATAGTGTACTTTTATCGTTATTCCCTTCGATATGATTTCAGTTCTCTCGACCTGAGGAATCCCTGCAAACGCAAACGCAAATTCGTTGTGGGTGATATTATTATATCGAATTATATTTTGAAGTATATTTGAAGTATATTTGAACTATATCTGAACTATATTTATGACATTTGAATAGTTCTGTAGGGCATTCAATTGTATTTAAATGATCTTCTATTTTTTCTTCTCAAATCTTAATGATTTCTAACATAAAAACGAGATTCTGATTGGTATGTAACACCTAAATGAACTCAACAGAATCAGTCAATTGCAATGAAAGTTTGGTTGCTTCTTAGACGTTCTGCAATCTTCGGATTTAGTGCTATTGTATCCTTAAAGGTATCAAATGCATTAGGCGATATGTTAGGCTGGACATCGAGGACTCCTTCTGTTGAATTGTTCTTCATCAAATGATACAGCTTTGCAGCTACTTCGATACTTTTGAGTACTATGTATATCACTACATCTTCCATATCTTCATAGGTATTGTTTTCAGAAAAATATATTTCTTCAATATAAGGTATGTGTTGTGGTGACGTATTATAGAACCAGGTCGTGACCTCCTGAATGTTGCTAACATCTGACACAATATCATACCTTACCACCAACCGCAGTGTACGTAGCTCCTTATCCTTAGGCTCCAATGATTTTGCCCTCTGTTGGTTCTTGATATGTTCATCCAGGTGTCTCCAATCGCCATAGCCCATCTCGAAATGTTTAAGTCTTCGAAGCTTTTCACCGTATGCTTGTATACTTCCGAGGTCCGTAGATACAACCTTATCTGAAGAGTTTCTGGATTCTCTATCATTTAGATCATGTATTAGCTTTTCTCGTATTGTGCGTTCTGCATCTGTTATTTGACCTCCTGGGTACAGGTACCTTGAACACCATTCATCGTACTTACGTTTTAACTCTTGATCAATAAGTACTGAGGCTGCGATCCTGACCATATTAAACTTTTCTATTGTATCAGGGTCATCTCTGTTCTTGTCTGGATGAAACTTCAAAGAGAGTGTCCTGTACCTCCGTTTCAACTCACGCAAGGAGTTATCATCATTCCTGTCTCTAAAATCACGGAAATTTAGCTCCAGTAACTGATATAGATCAATTCGATTCTTTATAGCTTGTTCCAATGCATCTGACATTGCAATTTTAATCTGCTTTACTTTTATGTGTGTTGCTGCATTTTTACAACTTATTATGGCATATTACTCCCTTTAAAATTTTATCACACTCTTATCATGTGATTTAACTAAGACCAAGATAACATCGTTAGTGATAAAGAGATTTTCAGAATACATAATTACATAATTATTCATTATTGTTTCGAGGGTATCAAGATGATTTCTCTACTTAAGACAGCTATGCGTTTGAAAAGTCTTCTCCATTCTAGTGGATCGCCAGTTTTCCGGTTAAAACTGATACATTTCAAATATTCCTCGACAGCTGATATTGTGATAGAACCCGTCAGATTGCCACCACGTCTGTCTCTCGTTTTGATATTGATAACTAGAGGCGAGATAGTATCTTGTCCCAGTTTCTTCCCTAATTTTTCATAATTCAGATATAGGTCACTTTTAACCTTTATACCCGAATCGATCAAAGAATTCTCGAGCACTGGTAGTAATACATCCATCGGTTCAAGTGAAAAGAATTTTGTATATTTTGTAGGGTTGAATTTGAGATTTGTATTTCCAGAATCATTCTCATTTCTGAATTGAAAAGCTACCTGTTCGTTGTTTATATAATGGGTCCACTTCTCGCCATGTTTCATCCTTGTACTGATAGGGTCAGTGGTTTCAACTTGTGTAAATGCTTTGGAAGATGTATCTTTTACAGTGCCACTACCAGCTGAATCATATTCCAATTGCGCGATTTCGCCATCAATGGGCTGAGTAGCCCTAAACCTTATAGTAGGACCTGTGTCAAACAATGTAGCATCCTGTGTAAATTTCATATATGTTTCATTACTCAATGAAACTCTCAACTTCCCCAGCAGTCTTCTCGCTAGCGCATCGGGGTCTTTACATAAACCACGAGAATCTGCCAGTTTACACTTTGAAGTCACCCACGGATGTTGTCGTAACTTCTCAATAGTTATTCTACGGTTAGGATCAGGTTGCAATATTTTTCTCAATAGGTTCATCTGTCGTAGATCGATTTTTTCCCAAGGGCCTATATTTAAATTACCACCATTATTGATAAACCACTCAAAGCTTTCATCTTCTTTAACAGGCATACTCCAAGGTATCTCCCCAGTCAATAGCACAAATAAAAGAGCGCCACAGGACCATATATCTGTGGCGTCAGCATAATATCCGGCTTCGTCGTCATGTAATATCTCGGGAGCCATATACGGTGGTGAACCACGCTGCCCAAGACACACTCTAACTGTTCCGTCCTTCCTTCTAAATTGTGATGCTAATCCAAAATCAGCCAATTTCAAATTTCCATTCTTATCCAACAGTATATTCTCCGGTTTGATGTCTCGATGAGCTACACCACAATCCACGTGTAAATAGTATATCGCCCGTGTTAATTGTTGAAAATAGAACTGTGCCACTTCGGGATCTACTCCGACATCAGGCTCTATCTTGTCGAACAAATCGCCACCATCCGCCATCTCCAGCAACACCCACATATACTCGTTGGCAACATTGCAGTCAATCAATTTTAACACATTGGGATGCTTAGAACACCGAGAATGCAACACAACTTCTTTCATGACATCTTTCTCGCTGAGACCCTGGTTTTTACAAGTTGGCAAGTGCACATACTTCACGGCAACTAGTACATCTGTATCAAACTTCAATTGCGCACTACGTACACACCCAAACGTGCCTTCCCCGATCACCTTCCCAACAACAACATCCTTAATAACAGGCAGAGAGCCCTGTGAAAAGACCATTATTCTGTAGACGAGTAGCGGTATAAAATACTATTGGTAAGGTGTAGCTATCAGGAGTATATAACTCAGTACTGACACCGACTATCGCAGCTCATCGCCAATAAATCATCACCAAAACCTAGAGGAAAACAAGCGTTGCGTATCGTGTTGTACAAAAGAGTCACGCATACATCAATCTCATACGTATATGGGTACTCTCCCCGTATTACAAACTATTCTGGTTACTATATTTGCTACAAAGGTATGTAACCTTATCTAAATGTGTACAAATATAACAATAAATTTCATTGAAACTAGTTGGTAAGAGTCAAATGAACCTTTTTGCACGTGCAGGGTGACGAGAATCGTTTTGTTGGTATAGCATGAATTGAGTAGTATAGAGGTTTTATTCCAAAAACATGAAATAATAAAAATTTTGATTTCTAAAAGGTAATTCTACATAGGTAATTATGGTGTATATATGTATCTATTCATATTCTAGTGCAGCGGTCCAGAAGTTTGTTTCCAATTCACAGACGTCTGCATATATTTTGATCAGTGTGTGGATTTTATCTGGTGGGTACGTCCTAGCAATATTGTTCAACATAGCACTGCCCTTGGCCATGGAATCGATACATCTGTCTGAAAGGTAAGTATCGCACCAATCACGGTACACACTGTCTTCTTCGCATGTTATTTCGCCCTTGACATTGATCAGGGCGGTACCATAGCCCATCATGCAGGGACTCAATGCGAGGACAAGCTCTTGCCAGTTGCCGTTGTTTGCAATATCATAGAAGTATCTAGAGTAAGCTTTTAACGCCGGTTTTCTCTCGATAGTGTGGAAGTAGCTGGCGTCCTTGACACCGAAGTACTTCTTCATACGATTTTCGTGTAGACTCAGTGAATATCTGACCCTGCCAACAATCCAAAGTTCATTTTCAATATCTTCCAGCGACGGGGACTTGCTGGCGGCAATACAGAGGATCCTTGCGTAGTCGACCAGGTAAGAATAATCCTGCTCAATATAGAATTGCATTTTTTTCAAGTCAATTGTACCTTTGGCGACTCCCAGGACAAAGGGATGCTTGGTATAAGACTCCCAATGGGGTTTGACCATTGGGTGGTTGATCAGATAAGTGAAAAAGTCACTACCAATATTGAAATTGTTAGTAATTGGCATTTTTTTATCCTGAAATACCTGGTGAGCTGAGAAGCACTCATCTGAGATCATTGTTTCCAAAGGAATCCTGCCCGCATATACATGATTGATTGGTCTGCTACTTTCCTTGACGTGTTTCTTAGCGACTGTACCATTTATCGAAATGGCATTCTGAACATACTCCACAGCACCGTAGACGGCCTGTGGCATTGAGTATCCATGTGCCAGGTTCGAAGCAATTGAGGACGCCAATGCCGATCTTGCGCCATGGGTAGATGTGGTTAGAACATAGTTGCCCTTGTAGACGAAGTATTTGGACTCACCGCTCATGTAGAGGACATCAGCAGTAACATTGTTGTTGCTGTCGATCCAAGGAAAGTTACCGCCTTTGACCAGCACATTCTTGGCGTTTGTGACCTCGGAAACCTCGCGTGCCAGCTGTAGCATATCCAAGTGGCCTTTAATATCTACCTTCTTACCGATCAACTCAAAACACTCAGGGATATTGGGAGTTAGCAAATCAGCCAAAGGTATTAGTTTACTAACCAGCGTATGTACTATTCCGGTTATGTCTGTACCAATTGGGTTAACCAACACAGGATCAACAATGAGCATTGGCCTGGTATTATCAGTCATAGACACGAGTGTGTCAGCCAAGGTTTCAGCCGCCTCGACAGTCAGGAGACCTGTCTTAATCACATCGCATTTCACGTTCTTCAAGTTGAGATCAATGGTGTCCTTAACCACCTGGCTGGGTGTAGCGTGCACCGCGACGACATTGCCTGGTGTCTGTACTGTCAGGGCACTGATGCACGTCATTGCGTAGCACCTGTGCGCCGTGATAGTCTTGACATCGCCCTCAACACCGGAGCCACCACTGGGGTCAGACTCCGACACAGTCATCACCACAGGCAATGGGGTTTTACCTGCCAAGCTCACATATGGTGGAGGAGTATTCACCTCCACGGCATGAATCACAGGATCAGCCATCATAGCTAGTTGTATTATTTAGGATGTTTGTTACAGAACAAGACAAGAAAAACCACAAGAGAATACACCAATCCACAATTATACACACACACACAGCTACACATCCACCCTTATATACACACACACACATCAATACATCATTTGAATATTATAAGGAATCTGTCTCTATAATTTCAATTGACATAGAGGTATGAAGAGAGTATTCCACCACAAGGTGAATTGAAAGTAATTACGATATTGTAATTACAGTACAATGTACTATTTATCAAAAGCAAGAAACAACAGAAGAAACATACCAACAGAAGAACAATCACAACAGAGCAATCACAACCAAACAACACCAACATATGCTCATTCACCACCCACACAAATTATTCACTTAGCCGGAACTGTCACAATCCAGATACTCAACAACGAATCATAGAGAGAACCATACACACACAGAGAGAGAGAGAGAGAGAGAACAATACAATACAACAGAACACCCCCGGGTAAAACACCCCGGGTAATATGTAATACACCCGGGTGGCATGGAAACCGGGTAAATTAAATATAACCGGGTAACAGAATCACAGCAACCAACCCAAACAATTAAACAGGGTAATAAAATATATATCCACCTACCAACCGACGGAGAGGCAGAGAGACCGACGGAGAGAGAGAGCCGGGTTACCCCCATCCCACTTCTCATTGTGTGTGTGTGTGTATCGGTTGGTGGTGGGGGGGTTGGTGTTGGTGTTGTTGCCAGCATGTGCAAAATTTAAGGAAAGGACAAGTTTATTGTATTATTAAAGAAGAGGGGAGTTTTTTATTGGGGGATTTGTTGTATTGTATATTATTATATCGTTGAATTGTATTGTATCATTCTAACATACTGGTTCAATAATAATCAACTATGTTTGGTAAGGATGTTGATGGTGCTGTGAAAGAGTCTGTTGACAGTGGGAAGGTGCTGGTTGTGTATTGTAAAGGTGGTGATGATGATGACAGCTGGATTAACAAATGGTTTGATTATAAGGTCGATCTGAGTGGGAAAGCCGTGTTTCTGGAAGTGGTGGAAGGTACTCCCCAGTATACTCACTTCGTGGAGATTTTCCCAGGTGTGCAGGTGCCCAGTGTCAGACTGGTCAAACAAGGTAAGTGTGTGTTGATAATACAAGGTGATGACACGGAACACGAGGTTACGCATTGGAAGAAGTTGATGATAGGGCTGGGTGTCAGGGACACGAAGCCCAGAAAGACGGAGAGAGAGATTATAGTGGAGAAGACCACCACGGCGTACCAGAAGGAGTACCAGAAGCAGTTGAAGCAGAGCGAAGAAGAGAGGATGCGGATCTTGAAGCTGGTGAGGGCTGACAAAGCCGAGAGGTTGGCACGCAGGCAGTCGCACGAGCTGGATGACACGAACTTGGACTCCAAGCCGTTGGTCGAGGTGCGTGACAATATCCTGGACATGGCCCGGTACAAGACGGAGAAGTGCGTGCTGATGTTCAGACTCACGGACAGCAAGACCGTGACACACACGTTCGACTCCACAGACACGCTGAACGACGTCAGGACGTGGGTGGACAGTAACAGGACAGATGGGGCGGGCCCATATTCTTTCCACAGAAACATTCCACGTGTCACTTTCTCCGAGTCCGACGAACTCAAGTCGCTGGAGGACCTGGACCTTGCGCCACGGTCTGTGCTGCTGCTGAAGGCCCTAGACAGTGGTAACAGACACCTGAATGTCGCTGACGAACAAGGTGCCGGTATAATCAACAAGATGTTCACCGGGTTTTCCCAGTGGTGGGGCGGTAGCAAGTCTGCCTCTCCTACCACGGAGGAGGAACTGTACGAAACGCACCACCACCACAACGAACAGTCAGAACAGCAGCAGCAACAACAACAACAGCAGCAGCTTCAGGGCCGGTCGCACTCTAATGTCAACCAGTCTGCGGCATCGTCGAATTACTCCACACCCATAATGGCACCACACGTCTCGAGACTCACAAAGGACCCCTCGGAGATGAACCTGGCCTCCCGGTCGACATCACCAAACATTGTGAAGTTTGTGAACCGAGACGACCAGAAAGAGGACCCTGATGAGAAGGATACATACAACGGGAACAACATCAAACTGGAGAAGAACAGGGATAAAGAAATCTAACGAACATATACTTAATTATTTAATTGTATTTATAAAATAGTAAGAAAAAAAAAAGGAATAAACAACACTACGTATCAAAAACCTGCAAAAAAGCCAGGATTTTTAAATATTGCCATATCGTAAACATGATTTACGTTTTCTCATAAATGTGGCAATGAGCTCTTGTGAAAAAAAAAAAGTTAAGTGTCCCTTTATTTAGTTTGCACACCATTAAATTTTATATGAATTTGAGTCTGAATATATTACAATGACGGTACTGCCACTATATTGAGATCTGTAACTACAATGGAGCAAGCATTTGTGGATTTTAATGAGTCTTTTACGGCGTTGCTGGCCTCGGGTGCTGGCATTTCTGAAGAAACTGTCGATGAAGTGGTAGACAGGTGCAGTATCAACCTTGTGAGCTACCAGGGTATCCCCACAGCAGATATGGATAAAGCTATAGGTATTATCAAACAAGTACTGGCTTCTGACCAGGTATTATCTGTGAATTACAGTGCGTTGATGGCATTGTTGTCAACGTTGATAATGAAATATCCATTTGATAGACTATTGGAACTGTTTACTGTTGAGGACTTGGAACGTGCTCTAGTTGCACCTATTGAGAGACTAAATGTCATGGCGTGCTTGGTGCTGGCTAATTCTAACCCTAAAGGTATTTTTGCCTCTACAAATATGTTTGATATGTTACTCGGGAAGTACTTCGATCAGAAGTCAGGTATCGAGTTGATAAATCACATAGAGATGGTGTTTAACAAACTAGCCTCTGATGAATTGATAAGGAGAAGGGTGTTGAGGAATAATCTACCCCTGCTGTTGAGTGTGAAGCATAATAATAAAGACGAATTGATAGCTACAAGACTGTTAGAGCTACTGAAAATATGTTTTGAGCACATCGATGTCTCTGAGTTCAATGAAGAATTGTTTATTGTGAGTGGTAAAGACATTATAGAATCCATCTCATTGAATATTCTGCTGTTCATCAATATATGTAACTACTACAGTGCGTTATTCGAAACAACGCGGTTCTTGACCTTGGGAACACTGACAAACCAGTGGCGATTAAAACATTTACAGAAGATTATTCCAGTATTCGGTGAGTTATTCCAGGATATCCATGTATATCCTGATATTGAACAATACGGACTCTCGTATCTTTTCAAAGTGTTAAAGCAAATATCATTCTTGGACGATAGATCTTATTTCGCTGAGCTAGACAAGAAATATATTAGGATTTCAAATTTGAATGAATACATTGTGGATCTGCTGTCGTTTGTGGATCCCGAGTATTTATATGAATATCACATAGATATAATCAAAACTAAGGGACATATTGCACCAAGTGAGATTACGATCTTGAGAAATTTAATTAGTAACGAAAAGTGTTTTGACTTGATCAAGAAAAATATCTGTGCTGAGGACTTTTTAGTGATGCCTTACTTGGAACAAATGGTTGTCTTGCAAAAGATGTCGCAGTACAAGTACTCTGCTAGTTTCCTTCTGATGCATTTACCAAAGGTCATGTCTAATTTAATATCAAAGGACCAATCTGAAATTATAGAACCCGAAACAGCGGAATTAAGATTGGAAGTTGTTGAAAACCTTCTCTCTTGTGAAGTTGATGAACTTAGTGTGTGGTATGATCCATTAAGAGGGCTACTAATGAGAATCAAGACCGGAGGTCCTAGCGAAACTATTGGAACAAAAATAGAATCATCCTTCTCATGAAAATAGCAGTTGATTTACATAAACATTTGTTTCTGACTAAATAACCCATTTCAATTTTTTATATTTCAGGAAGAAGATAAAAATGCATATCCGTTTAATTAAACAGAGATTATTTCCCCCATTTAATTTCCTTGTATATATAATCTACATCGCCCCAATCGTCCTTGCCTTTATCTAACCTTTCATCGGCAATGGTTAGGCCTGCAATTTGTAGTAAATTCCATAGTTTAGCTCTTTCTTCACTATACCTTTCTCTGACAGGTATTTGTAAATGGCAGACACCATCCTGCTTCAGGAACTTGCAGATCATATCCACTACCCATTCAGGATGTTTTGGCGAATAGATTGGATCAGCCACCAGTATAAAATCAAATTTTTCATCACCATAACTACTGACAAAACTAGTAGGATCTGTCCAGTCTAGGACATCTGCTTTGACAAAGCTATCTAATTCATTAATTGTTACATTTTTCTTCAAGTTCTCCACAATTTCAGGAAGATCGGTAAGAAATATCTCCGATTTTATAGATTCGTAAATCGAGGACCTCCATTTCTCTGCCCAGGCAATACCAACGAGTCCAGTACCAGCCCCAAGTTCTAGTGTTCTGATATGGTCACCATGTATATCCAATTTCCCATGATGCAATAAATCTACAACGATATCTGCCAGCACTAACGAAGAACCCCACGTCTTCCAACCCAAATTGTCCGCAGTTAAAGATGGTTCATGCAGCCGTATCACCTTTTGTAAATTGTTCAGTTTGAAATCACGGCTAATGGCAGGTTGTGCCGTCCTGCCACAGTTCTCAGCTATCCTCAAACTCACCTCTTTCAATACAATTTCACTAATCTGATCTCTCTTAGATGGGTATTTATCATAATATTGTAAGATTGAAGTGTAGTAACCCAGTAGCGAGTCTCTACTACAGATTTTTGGCATCTTCGGTATATTGTTCAGCAGTTTGTCCCGTGTATCCAGGTGTTTATTCGGCCATTGACTACTATACCAGTCCACCAACTTATCTAGCAACGGTAGATCATCGAATACAAGTACATTTTCTTCGTTGGCACCAAAATTCACCTGGCTTACCGGCCGTAGCAGCTTCATCACGCATAACATAATCTCAGAAGTAGCATAAAAGCACGACGGAAGCTCCAATACATCGACCATATAATCATTGTCATCCTCCACAACGGGATCAACGTCTTCAGTCACCTTAACATTTGCTTCCACAGGCTCAACAACAGGCTCCTCACTATAATCATCCTCTTCGGCAGTATACAAATCTAAAGGATCGAACATAGGCACGCAAAAAGTACAGTAATAATAGCTATGTAGGGGTGTATTTAGTTACCAATTTAAGCAACTCTCGAATATTAAAGTGACTTCGACGTTAGGTATTGTTGCGATGAGCTCATCGCCAAATTTTTCAAATTTTTCAGAATTTCAATATTTTGATTTTTTTTTTTCACATTCATCAAAGGGGGGACCAGATTAAGATTCAAAGGTTACTGGAACAACAGATTTGAACTCACCTTACTGTGACTTATCGGATAACACAAAGCAGAAGCAGCCAATCAGGTATCAAAACGGGCGTGAAATGGCACAAGCGTCGAATAACCAGAGGCGACAAGGCGGTCTGTCGTCTACTAGTTCGTTTACTAGTGCGAGAAATAGGGCTACTAGTACAGTCAGCAAGGACTCACAGGCCTCAGGTCATCTCAGCAATTACTCACGGATGTATAATATATCTTCTGACATTGTACCGCAAACACTGACGCATCCAGACGAGGAATCCAACGCCAAGAAAATATCGGGGTCAGAGATGGGTACGTCGGTACCCCGGTGGTCACAGGTCGGGTTTCAATCCATATTTCAAGGGAATAACTCGGGTCCTATGAGGATGAGGAACTCCAGTGACTCGTTTGGAGATGAGATTAAGTTTCAGAAGCTGCGGAATACTGCGTCAGTGGACAGGTTTGATACGCGTGGAATGGATAACTCTAAGATTGCAGAAGAGGAGCCTTACCAGGACAGCCTGTATAGCAATGGTTCTCAAAAGACTAAGGAGAAACGGAGAATATCGTTGTTTGGTAACAGTAGGGAAAACAGCAGTCCCTTGTTGAAGACAGAGAGGAAATCTAGTCTATTCAAACCCAAAGCCACGAAAAGTACCTCGAGCATGAATACACAACTTCTCAGTTCACCAAGCAGTACCAAGACTAAGCACAATCCCTTCTCAAAGATGGCAAGGAAACTACTCTCGTCAAAGAGCCATAAAAATATAGGAAGTGGAGACACCGAAACTGTTCCTCAAAACTCATTTAGTAAATTTTTGCATGCCTCCTATGGTAAACACAGAGTATCATCACAATTCATACATACTGCAGGAGGGTTAATCGATTCGGCAAGATCAGTACACTCATTTAGTCCTTCGGTGGCCAACATACCAAACGATACCCCCATGTCTATTAATGTTACGGATGATATGATCGAATCAGCGAATGTGGCGATGTTGCACGATCTTTTAAAAAATTTATCGTCATTGGAAGCAAATTACAAGGGCTTTACATCTCAGGAATTGCATATACTCGCAGGAAATATATGGGGTATTTATTGTGGTGTTATAATTGAACTATTCAAGATGCAAAGAGTATGGCAGTTACCGGCAAAGATTGAAGATATCAATCGCATTCTAGATTTTTATATTGTGATTAAGACAGAGTCAAAAGCTGCAGTATCTTATAAGAAATTTCTGTCTGAAATAGAGGAGTTTTTGACCACCTCATTGTATATCTTGGAGAATCAGATTGTGTTTAATTACAGTAACGAAGAGACTATGAATACGGCTTTAAAGAGAGTTGGTGTAATATGGCAGGTATTTTATCAACAGGTTTACTTCGATGTCCTTTCAGTTTTCCTACCTCTTGAGAAGATAACAAAAAAGTTTTCACGGTACTCTGGAGGTCTATCACAAGAAGGTAGCAAACATTCATTCTTGACAATTGACTATTTACTTTTAAAATGCTTTAGAGATTCTATCATACTTCCGTATTACCAAAATTTCATCCATAGCAATGACGGTGCGAGTAAGAGTTTCCAACAGTACATTTTCAATGAAGAGGAAGAGAGCGGTGTCACCGAACATGATAAACTGACTTTACTACAGTGTTTCGGTATCTTGGAGACTATTCAAGGTAACGACAGGAGCCAAGTCATTATAGATGAGTTACTGGAGGGTATCAGAATGAGTATTTAAGAAAGGGAAAAACAGCTAGTCCAGTGAAGCAGGCTTCACAACAGTCACATAACATCACGTATAGAATATTATTTCCAGCATTATATATATGTTATTATTATTGCATTTATATACTTCATTGTTATTTATCACATGATTCAGATGATTTTCGGTGATTCCCGACGGTTTCGGTGTTCACCTCCTTGAGGGTGTCTGGTATTTAAAGGGCATCGCAAAATTTGACAGGTTTTTAAGTTAATTAAATGCTCATTTATAGATATTATTCGTAAGCGTCTACACAAACAACAATAATAATGTTACGTACTCATATGATTAGGACCGCTTTCCGCAGTGCCACCAGGACTTCAACTGTTCAAATGACAGCACCATCGGTGAGACTGCTGAATACAGAAAGACAACCAAGTCCACCAAAATTACCTCGTGAAGAGCAAGAAGAGTTTGAAAGATTACAGCGGATTGCACACTCTCAGGAGGCCATCGATGAATACAACCGTAAGATCAAGGATGACCCCACGAAAGAGAGTTTGAACAATGAGATATTAACCAAGAACGATATCGGTGCCTTTTCACCCGAGTTCTCCAAGACTATCCCTGAGTTCGAAGGCGATGTTAACCCAAAGACGGGTGAGATCGGTGGTCCAAAGCAAGACCCCTTGAAGCACGGTGATTACTCTTTCAACGGCAGAGTCACCGACTTCTAGAATAAGAATTGTAAATAAAAAAACTCATTCTAATACAACATCAAAATAAATATTCAGTTTCTTTTTTTTAATATTTTATTATCATCTAATTAAATATGTACATGGTTGATTTTATTATTATTATTATTATTATATACAAATATATCACAGTTGATTCAGAAAGTTCCGCTGCTTGATATTCTCTCTATTAGTTTGCCTTATCTGTTTCTTTCTCAATTTCAAAGTTTCCTCAGATACCTCTAATTTGCTCGTGTCAACGGAAGCTCTCTTATCCAACACACTCCACAGCCACTCAGGGTATTCACTGTCTTCCAACGCAATGGGGTCCTTACCAGACTTCTTGATATTCAAATTCAACACGGTCCCAGCCTTACAGGACGACTGAAACCTCGGAACCGATAGGGAAAACCGTCTAGAGAACACTCTCAACATTATTTTTTCGATGTACTTTTGATGTATGATTGTGATTTGTGCCGTTGTATCAATGTTATTCTGTATCTCTGTTTTGTGTCACTCTTAGAATTTTTAGCAATAAATTTCACACTGTGGGGGAGGGCCCTCCCGGCTTTGGGTTTTTTCCCATACAAAAAAGGCTCTGACTCGATGACATGGACACATTTTAACTGAACAGATGATCTGGGATGAAGTGGTGGAGGATAACATATTAACGATACAAACAACAATTATATAAACGAGTAATGTCTGAGTACGACCCATACTTGCTGTCGAACGAGAATCAGAACAAGACCGCGACTCTGCAGGCAGAGATCGATGACACGGTGGACATAATGAGGAACAACATCAACAAGGTTGCCGAACGAGGGGAGATGTTGAACTCCCTTGATGACAATGCGGAGAACTTGGCCATGTCAGCTCAGGGGTTCAAGCGTGGTGCCAATAGGGTGAGGAAGCAGATGTGGTGGAAGGACCTGAAAATGCGTATGTGTCTGTTTCTAGCGTTGGTTTTACTGCTGGTGGTCATCATTGTTCCAATTGTTGTGCATTTCAGTTGAATATAAATAACGTAACGAGGTACTATACAAGCTATTATTCATAGATACATACATATATATAAGCAAGTACAAATGAACTTCCTAATGGTATATCAGATTATAATTTCGGACGTTGAGATGAGGGTATATAAGTAACGAGAGAGCGCATGCGACATAAGATCAACTAACACTAAGGACATTAACGAACAAGGAGGTTATATACAAACAATGGCTTCTCTCGTTAAACAAGTAAGGTTTGGTGGCTCTGGTCTGAAGATTTCACCCGTTTTGATTGGATGTATGTCCTATGGTTCGAAGAAATGGGCCAACTGGGTTATGGAAGACAAGAAGGAGATCTTTTCTGTTTTGAAACACGCATATGACAGAGGCTTGAGAACCTACGACACCGCTGATTTCTACTCAAATGGGTTGAGTGAACGGTTGTTGAAGGAATTCATGGAGACTTACAATATTAGGAGGGAGACCGTGGTCATCATGACCAAAGTTTACTTCGGTGTAGACGAAACAATTGAATTGCATCATGCTAACAAAGTGACACCGGAAGAAGACCTAGATTTAACCAATCAACGCGGTCTTTCTCGGAAACATATCATCGACGGTGTCAAGAACTGTTGCGAGAGACTGGGAACTTACATAGATGTCTTGCAAATACATCGTTTAGACCCAGACACTCCAATGAAGGAGATCATGAGAGCTCTTAATGATGTCGTTGAGCAGGGCTACACGAGATACATTGGTGCATCTTCCATGCTGGCCACTGAGTTCGCCGAGTTACAGTTCATTGCAGACAAGTACAACTGGTTCCAGTTCATCTCATCACAGTCCTACTACAACTTAATGAACCGTGAAGACGAGCGTGAGTTAATTCCGTTTGCGAAGAGACACAACATTGCCCTGATCCCTTGGTCTCCAAATGCCAGAGGTATATTAACCAGACCATTGGAACACACCACCGACCGTATCAAGAGTGACCCAACGTTTAAGTCTCTAGACCTTCATGAATTGACCACCGAGGACAAGGAAATTGTGAAACGTGTTGAGGAAGTGGCCAACAGAAATGGTGTCTCTATGGCAATTGTATCTACTGCCTGGGTACTAAGCAAGGGTTGCAATCCTATTGTCGGCCTGAATTCCATCAAGAGGGTAGACGAAGCCATCGAGGCCATCAACTTTCATTTATCCCAAGAAGACATTGCATACTTAGAGGAACCATATAGACCAAAGAAACTGTATCGCTAAAAAAAACTACCAATATAATACTATATACTGTAGAAGTAATATCAATTTCATCACTTATTTATCATTAAATACGGACATCGGAGTTTTCTTTTTTTTCTGTAATATGATTACGTCGGCCGATCGATTTATTTTTTTTTGTACAGCCTATCGGGTTATTAATATACACGTCCAGAGTGATAGTGTTAAATTTTGTCGGCCGACAGAGAAGTTTGTTTCTTTTTCTGCGTATTTTGTTAGTGAGTTCTTGAGTAAATTTTTTTTTTTTCCCGTGGAGAGAGAAGAAAACTGTGTGCCGCGTCGGGTTGGGTTTTCGGTTCGGATCAGCTTCGTTGAAGAAAAAATTTGTCTATAGCAGAGCTGTCGGCCGACACTAGATTGTCTTTGTCGGGGGGTGTCATCCGAACAGTGTATCGTCGCAGTGGCCCCCCCAGATAAAATGTTTTGTTTGTTTGTAAATGAGCTGGATTGTCGGCCGACAGATGCTGTGGTGGAAGATTGAAGAATAATGCAGGTCTGTCGGCCGACGATGATGCCGACGACTATTTTTATCAGCAATTTATATATAAAGGGCAACTCCACTTAACATCCCTCGATTTTGCATTCGATTTACTCCTTACTATATTTTGATATATTGAAAGAAAAACCAATACCAATTGCGATCAATTGATAACATTTCACAAACTACCAAAAATATTTAAAGAAAAAATGTCTAACGCTAACACTACCGTTTTTGTTTCCGGTGCTACTGGTTTCATTGCCCAACACATTGTCAGACAATTGCTGGACCAAGGTTACAAGGTTCTTGGCTCTGTTAGATCCACTGAGAAGGGTGACCACTTGAAGAACGTTGTTTTCAAGGGTTGCAACTTCTCTTACGAGATTGTTAAGGATATCGCTGAGCCAAAGGCTTTCGATGCTGTCTTTGCCAAGCACGGTAAGGACATCAAGATTGTCATTCACGCTGCCTCTCCATTCCACTTTAACACCACTAACGTTGAGAAGGACCTTTTGATCCCAGCTGTCAACGGTACCAAGAGTATCTTGGAGTCTATCAAGGACCACGCTGCCCAGACCGTTGAAAGAGTTGTTGTCACTTCTTCTTTTGCTGCCAACGCTTCCATCAAGATGATGACCAACCCAGCCAACACTATCAACGAGAAGTCCTGGAACGACGACACTTGGGAATCCGCCCAAGTTGACCCACTTACCGGTTACTGTGCTTCCAAGAAGTTTGCCGAGGAAGCCGCTTGGGACTTCTACAACAAGAACAAGGACTCTGTCAAGTTCAAGCTATCTATCATCAACCCAGTCTACGTGTTTGGTCCACAAAACTACGTCGAACCAGGTAAGAAGGTCTTGAACACCTCTTCCGAGATCATCAACAACTTGGTCCACTTGAACAAGAACGATGCAGTTCCACAGTACATGGGTGGCCACATCGACGTCCGTGATGTTGCCAAGGCCCACTTGTTGGCTTTCCAAAAGGACGAATTGATTGAACAAAGATTGTTGTTGACTGCTGGCATGTTCACCACTCAGGGTCTTCTTGACATGATCCGCGAACAATTCCCACAACTAAAGGACAAGCTACCAGTCGGCCAACCAGGTGTCGGTGCTGAATGGCTAAAGGCCAGCCAATGCGCCATCGATAACTCCAACACCAAGAAGTTGTTGGGTTTCGAGTTCATTGACTTGAAGAAGGACTTGCAAGACACCGTCTCCCAAATCTTGGAAGCTGACGCTAAGAGCAACTAATCATTATCTCAAATATTCCCAATTTATAAATAACCTAACGAAAACCAATATATATACACATATAGAGTATAATTGAGTTATACAGTATCAATATTGAAACTTATACGCTGATCATCATGATATCACCAAACACGAGAAAGTAGTCATCTGAGTCTCCGAGTGTGACTATGAGGTGTGTGGGTGTGTAACCGTACCCCTCTGCGGCTGTTTCTGTGGTTTCCCATTGTTTTATTAGGGGAAGGGGAATTAGGGCTGAGCTGTCCTCTCTTGCTCTGTGGGGTAATAAACTGAAAATGCATATATATAAGGGTATATATACTTGGTACTTTTATTCAGAAACTTACTCGATACTTCATAAGAAAGGTGTTTAATATAGCCAATTGAGACGCTGAGATATATTTGAAAGGATGTACAGACAGCAGAGGACTTTGGAGGAGAAGAATTATGACCCTCAGTTCAAGCCCGTCAAGGGGATTTACGAGGACCGATTGAGGCAGTTCATCGACCGTGGTGGGCCATATCCACACCAGAACTTGCCTAAGTTCTACGATATAGAGCGTGTTGGACTTGGTTCTGACAATGTGAAGGTTCAGTGGTGGCAGGTTCCATTTGCAGAGGGCAGTTCGCCTGTGTCGCCGGACAAGAGACCCTCCTGGAAGTCGATCATCGAGAAGGATAAAAAGGGGGAATTGGATTTCAAGGACTCGTATATTGGGCAACCTTTCGGTCCTAGTTGGACTACTACGTGGTTCAAAGTTACACTGAAACTTCCCTCTGAGTGGATTGGCAAGAAAGTCATCTTTGACTGGGATTGTTCCAATGAGGGTGTTGTTATTGACCCTGAAACGTTAATCCCAGCAACTGCGTTTTCTGGTAACGAGAGAACCGAGTATCAGTTGCCCAAAAACGAGTCAGGAGAATACTTCTTCTATATCGAGTCCGGTAACAACGGTATGTTTGGGTGCGGTGCCGGTTCCACTATTAACCCTCCGGAAATGAACAGGTTCTTCAGTTTGATTAAGGCTGATATTGTCCTTCCAGATTGGGAGGCTCGTGCTTTACGTATTGATTTCTGGATGCTTAGTGATGCCGCCAGGGAATTACCTGATGATTCTTGGCAGAAGCACAAGGCTAGACAAATTGGTAATGCTGTTATGGACTTATTCGATGCTAATGACAGGAGCAGTGTAGGCAAATGTAGAGAACTTTTGCACAAAGAGTATATGGATGACTTTGCTGATTCTCATAAAGTCTATCAGCACGGTTCCGACGTGATGACCAGCGTTTACGGTATTGGTAACTGTCACATCGATACTGCTTGGTTGTGGCCTTTTGCGGAAACCCGTAGAAAGATTGTCAGATCGTGGTCTTCCCAGTGTACTTTGATTGATGAATTTCCAGAATATCAATTTGTAGCTTCCCAAGCTCAACAATTCAAGTGGTTGCTGGAAGACCACCCAGAATTCTTTAAGAAAGTGCTTGTTCCAAAGGTTCAATCTGGGCAATTCATTCCAATTGGTGGTTCTTGGGTTGAAAATGATACCAATATGCCATCTGGTGAATCATTGGCCAGACAATTCTTTTTCGGTCAAAGATTTTTCATTAAACATCTAGGAACAAAAACTCAAGTATTTTGGCTACCAGATACATTTGGTTACTCTTCCCAAGTACCTCAAATTTGCCGTCTATCTGGTATAGACAAGTTTTTGACCCAAAAATTGTCCTGGAATAACATCAACAGTTTCCCCCACTCCACATTTAACTGGGCGGGTATTGATGGGTCGCAATTACTAACACACATGCCACCTGGTAACACTTACACTGCCGATTCCCATTTTGGAGATGTCCTGCGTTCTTCCAAACAAAACAAGACTACCGAGTTCTACGGTGCCGGTTTGATGCTGTACGGTAAGGGTGATGGTGGTGGTGGTCCAACCAGAGACATGTTGGAAAAAATGAGACGTATCAGATCCATTTCTAACCGTAACGGTAATGTTATTCCAAAACTTGATGTTGGAAAGTCTGTTGAAGATTTCTACGAAGATGTTTTGGCAAAGACTGATAATGGTTGGAACTTGCCTACCTGGAATGGTGAATTGTACTTTGAATTCCACAGAGGCACATACACCAGTCAGGCCAGAACCAAGAAACACATGAGATTCTCTGAAATCAAGATCCATGACTTGGAATGGATTGCTACCAAAACCTCTATCCTATGTCCAGAGTACAAATATCCAGTAAATGAAATCAACAAATTGTGGGAAGACATCCTGTTGTGTCAATTCCACGATGTTTTACCAGGTTCTTGTATCGAAATGGTTTACAAATATGAGGCCATTCCAAGATTGGAAGATGTTATTGAAAATTGTGACAAATTGATCAATAAAGCACTTGAGCATTTGCAGAAGGATTCCAAAAAATCGGTAAACATCACTACTTTACCATGGTCAGAAATTCCTGCAGAAAAACCAACCGCTTCTCAAACTAAGAAGTTCTTTGCTTCCGTAAAAGACAAGGGTGAATTCATTGTCTTGGCTAACGGTAAGTGGACCTTGACAATCGATAAGAAGAGAGGTATTATTACAAGTCTGATTGACTCAGTTAATGATATCGAGTACTTGGATACTAAGAATGGTAGAAACAAGCACGGTGCCAATCAATTTGTTATCTTTGACGACAAACCCTTGTCATGGCAAGCATGGGATACCGAGCTGTACTCTGTTAACCAATTTTCTTACTTGGAAGAAGCTGATGAAGTTAAGATCAGCTGTGACAACGGCCATGAGTGTACTGTTGATGCAATTTTCACTGTCTCTGAAAACTGTAAAGTTAAGACAAGTGTCACACTGAAGTCAACAGATGAGGAACATGCTGATGAGAGTATTGTTCACATTAAGACCAATGTCGAGAACTGGGAGAGTGAGAACAAGTTCTTGAAGGTTGAATTCCCTGTGAACATCAAAAACGAGTATGCCTCTTATGAAACCCAATTTGGTATCACCAAGAGACCTACTCATTACAACACCTCATGGGATGTAGCCAAATTTGAGGTTTGTCACCACAAGTTTGCTGACTACTCTGAATACACCAAGGGTGTTTCTATCTTGAATGACTGTAAGTACGGTTTCTCTGTGCACGGTAACCTAATGAGATTGTCTTTGCTGAGATCACCAAAGGCCCCAGACGCACACGCCGACATGGGGTCCCACGAGATCAACTACGCCATTTACCCACACAAGGGTGCATTGAGTGCTGACACCGTCAAGGCAGCCATTGACTTCAACTACAAGTACCAGTACCCAGTCTCTGAGACACTTGCCTCGCAACTGAAGGACATCTTGACCATCGAGGGTGAGCCAAATGTCATCCTCTCCAACTTGAAGCGTGGTGAGGACGACGAGGAATTGAACTCGGACTACTCTTTCAAACCAAGCAAGGGCAGAAGTGTCGTTGCCAGAGTTTACGAGTCCCTCGGCGGTGAGTCCCGCGCCACTCTGAAAACCTCGCTGCCAATCAGAGAGGCCTACTTGATCGACAACCTGGAACTAGAAACGTACAAAGACGTGAAATTCCACAAGACCGACAACAACACCTACGAAATCCCAATCGAATTGAAACCATTCCAAATCGCCTCCTACAAACTAGTCTTCTAGATACAGTTATATATAATTAAACCAAGAATATTGTACTACATCACGTACTGTTACATATATATATCACCGTATATGAAATTAGGGCCAAAAAAAAAAAACAACCACCAAACCCTAAAAACTTACCCTCCTGTACAAAACCCTAAAACCCAGCCCTGTGAAAAAAAAAAAAAAAAAAAAAAAAAAAAATGAACTCGCTGTGCTGGCAACAACAGCACAACGCTGTAAGGGATTTGCTGTCATTTTCTATCTGGAAAGTGAAAAAAAGTGGAAAATTGACAACATTTGCAACAATTACATGTTTTTATAAAAACAGTGATTTACTTTATTTTTAAGGTTCTGTCAATTATCAAATCATCTATAACTCCAGACCACTACTACTGTAGATACACACACACACACACACACACACACAATGGTTCCTGAAGACAACGTCTTGAGGGAAAGAGTGAGGAAAGACGAAGTGGAGAAAGTTGAGGAAGTGCAGGAACTTGAGGATGACACGCTGAAGAAGCAGCAGAATGTTCAATTCTGGCTCAATGTTGAGAAGTACACAGTTCCCGTCGTCATAACTATACTGGCTATATTTGTGAGATGCTACAAGTTGCACATCAATGCTAAAGTTACCTGGGATGAAGCGCATTTCGGTAAGTTTGGGTCCTACTACTTGAGAGGTGAATTCTACCACGATGTCCATCCACCTTTGGGGAAGATGCTTGTCGGGTTGTCCGGTTACTTGGCTGGTTACAACGGGTCCTGGGATTTCCCTTCTGGTACTGACTACCCAGACTACATCAACTACACCAAGATGAGAATCTTCCAAGGTGTCGTGTCCGCGCTATGTGTGCCAATGTCTTACTTTGCTGCCAAGGCCATTGGGTTTTCCTTGCCAACCGTGTGGCTAGCTACCGTGTTGGTGTTGTTCGAGAGTTCCTATACTACTTTGGGTAAGTTCATCTTGTTGGACTCGTTGTTGTTGTTCTTCACCGTGGCCACTTTCATGTCCTTCCAGTTCTTCCACAGAGCCCACAAGAGACCATTCACCGCCGAATGGTGGATTTGGATGGCTTTGACTGGTGTGTCCATGGGTTGTGCCATTTCCGTCAAGATGGTCGGTTTGTTTGTTATCACCCTGGTGGGTATTCATACCGTTGTCGACTTGTGGCAGTTGCTAGGGGACAAGTCTGTCTCTTGGAAGCAGTATGCGGGCCACTGGATGGCTAGAATTGTGTTTTACATCATTACTCCATTCCTGATCTTTGCTTTGTGTTTCAAGGTCCACTTCACACTACTGTGCAACTCTGGCCCAGGTGACAACAACATGTCCTCCAGATTCCAGGCTGCCTTGCACGGTAGCAATGTCGGAAAGGGTCCTCGTGATTTAGCTTTTGGTTCTTCCATCACTTTGAGAAATATGGACACTGTTGCTGGTTCTTTACTGCACTCCCACGTCCAAACTTATCCAGAGGGTTCTGGTCAACAACAAGTTACTGGTTATGGTTACAATGACACCAACAATGTCTGGCTAATCCAGAGAGCTCATGGCTTGAAGGTCTGGGACAGAAATGAAACTGAGCCTGAGTTTATTCACGATGGTCAAACTATTCGTTTGATTCATACCTTGACCAGAACCAACTTGCACTCTCACACCATCTTTGCTCCAGTGACTAAGGACGCTTACGAAGTTTCTTGTTATGCCAGTATAGAGAGAGGTGACAGCAAGGATCACTGGGTTCTCGAGACCATGCTAGATGATGGTAACGAAAATAAGACCCGTTACCATCCTATTACCACGCAATTCCGTCTAAAACACAAGGATATCGGTTGTTATTTGACCCAAACCGGTAAGCACTTGCCAGACTGGGGTTACATGCAACATGAAATGGCTTGTGTAGTGAACCCAAAGAAGAATGACAAGAGAACCTGGTGGACTATCGAATCTCACACTAACGGTCAGTTGCCAACCCCTGAAAACTTCACCTATCCAAAGTCTGCATTCTGGGGTGATTTCTTTGCTCTAAACAAGAAAATGATGGACACTAACAACGCTTTGACTGTTGCTAAGGACAAGCAAGACCACTTGAAATCCGAAGCTTGGGAATGGCCAACTTTGTACCGTTCTCTAAGAATTAACCACTGGGGTGTTGAAGGTAACAGATACTTGTTGCTAGGTTCTCCTGCCTCTGTCTGGCCATCTACCCTATCCGTTGTTGTTCTAATGCTAATTATTGTTTTCTACTTGCTAAAATGGCAAAGACAACAACAAGTGTTCAGAACTGAGAAAGATGAAGAAATTTTCCTTTACGGTGGTGTCTACCCTCTATTAGGCTGGGGTCTACATTACGTTCCATTTATCGTTATGGGTAGAATCAAGTATTTGCATCATTATATGCCAGCTTTGTACTTTGCATTATTTGTCTTGGCCTACATGTTCGACGCCTCATTGAGATACTTAAACAAGACTAAGTCGCAAAGAGTTGCCAGATTATTCATCTACTTCAGTTACATGGCACTAGTCATTGGTCTTTTCATCTTCTTCGCACCATTTTCTTACGGTATGACTGGTCCATTGGAGAACTACAAGAAGTTAGACTGGCTAAAGAACTGGAACGTCGTATAATCAAATTTACTTTATATTTTTCCTCTAGAGACCATTAAAATTTTTTCTTCTACTTGAAAAGTTATTGAAAATTGATATTACTTATTGAAAACGGAAATGTTACCGTTAAAAGAATAAATTTTTGTTTAAATTAAAACTTTTTTAAAATGTTAATTAAAGAGAAGCATTTGTTAAAAAGACAGAAAAATGTTTTCTTTCTACTATTTATGAAAGTTTGTAATATAATGTTAAAAATAATGTTAAAAATAATGTTAAAAAAAATAACATAACAACTATAAAAAAAAATAAAGAAAATCCTATAATTGTTCATCTAAAAACGGAAGTGAATTCCAAATACTATAGAAACCAGTTTATGAATTAGTATAAGTGTAATGTAAATAATGTTAAGAGTATAAATGTTATGCTATGAAATTCCTAAAAGTAGGAAAAAATTACAATAAAAAACAACAACTACTGTGTTCTTTTTTTTTTTTTAAAATTAATCGTTAATTCGTGTAGAAGGTCTATTGAGTAATTCTATCAGTGTCTAATGCTTCAGATAGACCTCTCAATCTAACGTCTGTTGTGTTATGAGGAGTTAATGTGTAACCTCTTGTAAAAGGAACTGCACCTTGGATACTGATAATATTCTCCAATTGTGGCGACTGCACTGCAGTCAAGGAGTTCCTAGAATCGTTATGATGCGCCAAAGGAGGAATTGCAATAACTGGTGCAATCGGTGAGGATCGACCACTGTCCTCTTCTTCTGGTATGATATTGTTTTGTTCCTTAAGACCTTCAATTGCAACATCGTAACTTGGTGGTGATAGTAATTTCACATCATGGTACATTGGTGGGACTTCTTCGTCCCATGAGATACCCAGACCAGATCTTTCGGTTACATTAATCCGAAATTGCATACGTAGCACTCGAGCAGCACCGGTTGGGATGCTCACAATTCTTGGTGTAGCGCTAACAGATCCAATTCTTCCGCTTCCAGAACCTACACTGTTTTTGGATGTTTGTGGCGTAAGTTCATTATATTCTACAGGTTTTGCCCTCTGTGAACTACGATTCGCAAACATAGGGGACAGTTCAAGTAGTCTTTCATCCATCGCATTGCTTTCTTCTTCGTCTTGAGATTGCCCAGTATGCTCAGGATTCCCCGTGGATCCATCTACTGCTGAACCTCGTCTGCTAGCACCGGTACGTAGTGGTTGCCCATTCGAATATTGTAATGCCTCTTCCGCAACGACAATTTCCACTGCCAAAGTGTGATTAACGTAAACACCCAGATTTGGGTCTTGGATGTCACATGCTATAGTAATAGGGGGTTGGTTGGTTTTTTCTTTATAAGGATACGTAGTAGATGTGTGCATGATTGGATTCGAAACTCCGGAGTTCAAATTCAACAGATCGATATCTGTCACCAATTCAATTTTACCATTACCTGTATCAAAATCTGTTTTCCAACCACTCTTCATCTCACCTTTGGAGATAATACGGATCTCTTCTGAAAACAGCGAACTACTGTTTTTCAGTTCCTGCTTCATCTGTAATTCACGTTGTCTTTGCTGTTGTTGTAACAATTCTTGTCTCATGGCATCATCACTGGGATGAACGAACTGATCTGCACTTTCAGTATCTTCTGTATCTATATTACCTGCTTGGTCTTCTCCTGAAGACAGCGTAGCAGATGCAGGTGTGCCATCAGCCACGGTAGACAAAGGTGCTGGGGCTGTATTTCTTCCATGTCTAGTTGCTGCTGACAAAGACATGTTCGAAGGAGAGCTCAGAGCAATTCTTATCTGTGGTCCGATGTCACCGTATCTCTTTATTGGAACTGGTGGCTTCTTACTTCTTTCCTCTTCTTTGAATTTCACCTGTTTTTCCAGTTTACGTAAGTCATCCTTGTGCTGGGAGCACACGTTTGTCTTAACCCTTGTGGTTTCTTCAATACGCCATGCCAGTTTCCTCATTCTCCATCTCTTATCCGAACCCTTTCCTGTGGATGGTGAGGATATACCCTCTAATTTCATCTCCAAGGGGAAAGTGGATTTGGGGTAAACCACGTTTGGAAGTACTGCGGCTGCGGTTAATTGTGTAGGTGGGAAAACACGCAGCGAGTTCTTGTCAGGTCCACGATGGATGCTTCTTGTCACAGGTACAGGCATATTGATCTTTACTTGAAAGTGTCTGCTTGCATTTACCGGGTCGAGGTAAGTCACCGTACCGATGAGCTCATATTGTATCTTCGAAGTGGCGTTCAATCCCAACGCTGAGGTAGAAGGTACAGACCCCGGGATCAAATAAGAGAAGGGGAAAGCGTGTCTTCCGAGAGCTATATTCTTCTTCGATTTCTGGATGTCCCATGTCTTCAACGATGTATATTTAACCTGGCAGTTCCTACAGTTGATAATATTGTTTACCGCTGCTGCTGGCAACTGTAACGCGGTGGACGATGCCGAGACACTCGAATCTGGAACAAACGGCTTGCTATACGTGACCTTCTGTACGAACTTCAGTTGCACGGTAGTAACACACAACTTGTCATACGCTGTTGTGTTACCGTTACCGGACGTTGATCCAGAGTACACAAACTTGTCCTTACTTGGATCCTTTATCCGCAACACATACTGTCCACAAATCAACGCACCCGTAGAATCCGTAGCCGACCCATACAACACACACGGCGGACTCTCCACATTCAACTCCAAATCAATCGGCAATTTAGAGGCGGGCCTGCCACTAATATCATCCACTTTACCCTTACCACCAGAAACAGCACTAATTCCGCTATTAGACCCTCTTCTCAACTTAACAGGCGATCCAAACGTCCTCGTATTATTCCCATCTGCATCTGACTCATTTGAACGGACTCCAGTAAGCTTCTGAAAACCTAACATTAAAATATATTATATGAATACCAGAAGAACAAAGCCGCACAACTAGATCAATATATACCTTCTCAACTGGGTTAAAGAAAAAACGATATCACGTTAACAAATACAAAGATCACAAAAAAACCAACAATGCCATCAGAATCCAATGTCATTATATTTTTAAACGCAAACAAGTATTCAAAAATTGGCAAAATTTACTGCGGGTCCCCGCCAAAAAAAAAAGAATTAAAATCATTACCCGGGTATACTAATATATGTATACACGAGACACCACATGCTTCTTAAAGCCAAAGTGATACAAGTACACCTGACTAATACAGCAATAAATGATAAAAGTGCACCTGATCAATCCAAGACAAAGCGATATATTGTATAGTTTACCCTGCCTCTGCAAAGGAAAGATTTGGATCTGCACCCCTCCCCTCCACCTCTTTGAGATAGACACACAACAGAGGGAGAGAGAGAGACACCCTTGTAAACATACATAGAAACAGACGTACAACGAGTTGTTTGGAGTGGAGGGGGGGGGGGGGGGGGAAA